>CAMPTQ010000017.1:2500-5000 GCA_946965025.1 Blera fallax
AACTGGGAGTGGGTAATTTACGCGCCTGCTGCCTTCCTTAGATGTGGTAGCCGTTTCTCAGGCTCCCTCTCCGGAATCGAACCCTGATTCCCCGTTACCCGTTGCAACCATGGTAGTCCTAGATACTACCATCAATAGTTGATAGGGCAGACATTTGAAAGATCTGTCGTCGGTACGAGACCATACGATCGGCAAATTATCTAGAGTTCAACCATAATAACGATTTCCGAAAAAATCGCTTGGTTTTAGCCTAATAAAAGCACACGTTCCATAAGGTCCGTGTTTATATTGCATGTATTAGCTCTAGAATTACCACAGTTATCCAAGTAACTGTTAACGATCTAATGAACCATAACTGATATAATGAGCCTTTTGCGGTTTCACTTTTAATTCGTGTGTACTTAGACATGCATGGCTTAATCTTTGAGACAAGCATATAACTACTGGCAGGATCAACCAGAATAATGTTATAAAATAAAATATTATTTGAAATTTTCATTTGAAAAATAACATTAATTCCATCTAAATAATATTAAGAGAAACTTCAACTCATAAACATATATAAATTAAAGAAATAAACGATAAATACAACTTTATAAAATAAGGTATTTACATGTTATTTCTATATATGACAGAGAGAAAGATTTATATACTCTTAAAATCATAGAGGATTTTAATATATTTCACAAAGGTCAAAGTTACTTTAAATCAAAAATAAACACCAAATAAGAGAAATTTTTTCAACTTATTTGAGTAATTTTTACTAAGTAAACCTTTCACAAATACATTATCAATGATTATTTTCAAAATACTAATTTCTCATTTACTTCATTTTAAAGCATATTTGTTATATTATTAAAAAAATATACAAATATTATTATGAAAAAGAATTAAGAATTCCTTATATTTCATATCAATTTTTCCTTTATATTACACAAAGAATATGCTACCATTTTATATATAAATACATATAATATAAAACTCTTTAAAGTCTATTTGAGCCACAAGACAAATAAATTAATATTTGCTTTCCATGGCCTCTTACCAGAAGAAAAGTTATAATTTCACGAATCTCTTCATGAATAAAAGTATCAAATTTAGTTTCACGAATTTCTTCATGAATAAGCCCTCAGAACCCTCTAAATAAAAAAAATATTTAGAGATTTCCTAGAATAGTGTAAAAGTGGACTTAACTCTGTTTTACTTTTATATGGTTTAACCATAAAAAAAGGCCCATTTTTTCGTCCAAACCATCATAATATCACTTTTATTCTCATTTTTCATCATAAATACACATTCTATTGAATTGTGTAAAAAATTATTTTTTTCGAAAAAAAAAAATTTTTTTCAAAAAAATTACTAAGTATGAATTTTTAGTAAAATTTTTTTATCAAAATGCCACCACATCAAATTTTCGACATTTAACACATTTCTACCCCATACAACATTTATGTGTCATTCAGCCGTTCAAATGCCCGAATTTCAATGTGCTCGACTTCTGACCATCGATTGCCCATAATGATAAAATATATTTAGACATTCTATAAGATAGTGTAAAAATGAACTTTACCGGAGATAAAAATTATTTTTTTTTTTTTTTTGAAAAAATTACTTTATATCATTAGAATCATCATGAAAGAAATTTTATTCTTATTTTTGATGAAAAATTTATAAGTTTTAGAAAAATTTATTATACGAAGAAATTTTCTCGAAAAAAATTCTAAGTCCAAAATGAAAGTAAAAAAAAATTTTTTTTTTTTCAAATGAAAAAAATTTAAATAAAATGAAAGAAAATATAAAAAAAATTTTCAAGTGAAAAAAATTTTGAAAATTTTCTAAGTCCATAATGACGAAGAAATTTTCTCGAAAAAAATTCTAAGTCCAAAATGAAGGAAAAATTTTTTTTTTTTTTTCAAATGAAAAAAATTTAATAATTTTCTAAGTCTAAGATGACGAAAGAAAATAAAAAAAAAAATTTCAAGTAGAAAAAATTTTCAAAAATTTTCTAAGTCCATAATGTACGAAGAAATTTTCTTGAAAAAAACTCTAAGTCCAAAATGAAAGAAAATTTTTATTGTAAAAATTTAAGAGAAAAATAAAAAGAATGAAAAACACTTTAAAGCAATGATAAAGATATACACATATGAATATGTTATTAAACATTGTTTAAAAATTGTTTTTAAAATTCTCTTATTAAACTCAAAAGATTTTTTAACTACCAACTCTTTTTATTTGCTTATTATATTTTTATATGGCATCAATTATTTGAGAAAAGTAAATTTCAGAATATAAAGTTAATATCATAATTTTGAAGTAAAATATTTAAGAGTTAAAAAAAAGAAAAGAAGAACAATTAATTTTAAAATAATAAGAAACATTATTAAAATGGTTGAAATATAATTTAAAAAAAAAATTATTCTAAAATTCTTTATTTAATTCAAAATTATTTTACTACCAACGCATAAATTAATATAATAGTATAATATGATGTTGTACTTTT
>CAMPTQ010000017.1:7500-10000 GCA_946965025.1 Blera fallax
TTTCGGCTTTCGCCTTGAACTTAGGACCGACTAACTCGTGATCAACCACTGTTCACACGAAACCCTTCTCCACTTCAGTCCTCCAAGGTCTCATTCGATTATTTGCTACTACCACCAAGATCTGTACCAATAGCGGCTCCATGCAGGCTTACGCCAAACACTTCTAAGCACACCATTGTACCCTCCTACTCACTAAAGTTTCAAAATTTATATTCAATCGAAATTAAATATAAATCATCTACTTTAGCGGTAATGTATAGGTATACAACTTAAGCGCCATCCATTTTAAGGGCTAGTTGCTTCGGCAGGTGAGTTGTTACACACTCCTTAGCGGATTACGACTTCCATGTCCACCGTCCTGCTGTTTTAAGCAACCAACGCCTTTCATGGTATCTGCATGAGTTGTTAATTTGGGCACCGTAACATTACGTTTGGTTCATCCCACAGCGCCAGTTCTGCTTACCAAAAGTGGCCCACTGGGCACAATATATCACAACCTAAACCTTCATATCAAGAAAGGCTAGGTTCTTACCCATTTAAAGTTTGAGAATAGGTTAAGGTCGTTTCGACCCTAATGCCTCTAATCATTCGCTTTACCAGATAAGATTATTTTACATAATTTTTAATTGCACCAGCTATCCTGAGGGAAACTTCGGAGGGAACCAGCTACTAGATGATTCGATTGGTCTTTCGCCCCTATACTCAATTCTGACAATCGATTTGCACGTCAGAACTGTTTCGGTCTTCCATCAGGGTTTCCCCTGACTTCAACCTGATCAAGTATAGTTCACCATCTTTCGGGTCACAGCATATATGCTCAAGGTACGCTCTAGTTAGAGGCATAAATAATATAAATATCATTATGCATAACTGTATAGAACGCCCCGGGATTGAATTTATATTTCATAATAAAATATAAACTAATCCCATTTAAAACAGTTAAGTTAATTATGCCATTGGGTTTTATTAAAAATACCCAATGACTTGCACATATGTTAGACTCCTTGGTCCGTGTTTCAAGACGGGTCCCGAAGGTATCCTGAATCTATCGCATTGTTAATCATATAAGCGCATACAATATAAATAAATCAATAGATTTATTCACCATTGTAAAATTTTAAAAGAAAAATTTAAGCACTATATATAATTAAATCTGTCAATGATTTATCAAATCTAATACATTTATTCTATGTTAGAAATCCGAAAATAACTAATTTGAATAAACTTAAGTAAAAGATCTTATGATAAATATTTATTACATTAACAGATTACAATGTCCTTATATGGAAAAATTGCACACTATTTCTATAATATGATAAATATCATAGTATTAGTGATGAATTTTCCATAACGGATATTCAGGTTCATCGGGCTTAACCTCTAAGCAGTTTCACGTACTATTTAACTCTCTATTCAGAGTTCTTTTCAACTTTCCCTCACGGTACTTGTTTACTATCGGTCTCATGGTTATATTTAGTTTTAGATGGAGTTTACCACCAACTTAGTGCTGCACTATCAAGCAACACGACTCTTTGGAAACATCTTCTAGTAATCATTAACGTTATACGGGCCTGGCACCCTCTATGGGTAAATGGCCTCATTTAAGAAGGACTTAAATCATTAATTTCTCATACTAGATTATAGATGTTCCATACACTGCATCCCATATTTGCCATAAAGACAAAATGGCTTAGTGCTGAACTGATTTCTTTTCGCTCGCCGCTACTAAGAAAATCCTTGTTAGTTTCTTTTCCTTCCCTCATTAATATGCTTAAATTCAGGGAGTTATCTCATATGAGTTGAGGTTGTTTAACACATACTATAAATAAATATTATTTAATATACTCAAATTTTAAATAAAATCCTTTCTATATATATTATCAAATAAGGGGCAATTCTATAAATATATTTATTATTATATTATAATAATAATAATTTCCCATTTTTATTATTAAAATCCAACATCTTTTATAAATATAAAAAAAAAAATTTAATATATTTTATGCTAGACATTCCCCAAAAAAATTGATAATATAGAATACTAAGATTCATTTATTTTATGGTATATTTTATATATTAATATTATGAATTCATATATAATATAAATCCAATAATATAACATGTGCTTAAGCATATTTTAAAAGAAAAAATAAAAAAAAAATTAATTTCTTAAATTTTTCTTCTTCATATACAAGCAACTTATTTAGCATAGTCTCACAACCCTCAACCATATGTAGTCCAAGCAGCACTTCAAAATTAATTAAAGTACATAACAGCATGGACTGCGATATGCGTTCAAAATGTCGATGTTCATGTGTCCTGCAGTTCACACGATGACGCACAGTTTGCTGCGTTCTTCATCGACCCATGAGCCAAGTGATCCACCGCTTAGAGTATTTAAATTTATTTTATTGGTACAAGTCAGATTTTATAAAAGAAAGAAAATATATAAAAAAAAAAAAAAATAAAAAAATTAATTAAAAATATAATCATATATAAA
>CAMPTQ010000017.1:17500-20000 GCA_946965025.1 Blera fallax
GCACCGTAACATTACGTTTGGTTCATCCCACAGCGCCAGTTCTGCTTACCAAAAGTGGCCCACTGGGCACAATATATCACAACCTAAACCTTCATATCAAGAAAGGCTAGGTTCTTACCCATTTAAAGTTTGAGAATAGGTTAAGGTCGTTTCGACCCTAATGCCTCTAATCATTCGCTTTACCAGATAAGATTATTTTACATAATTTTTAATTGCACCAGCTATCCTGAGGGAAACTTCGGAGGGAACCAGCTACTAGATGATTCGATTGGTCTTTCGCCCCTATACTCAATTCTGACAATCGATTTGCACGTCAGAACTGTTTCGGTCTTCCATCAGGGTTTCCCCTGACTTCAACCTGATCAAGTATAGTTCACCATCTTTCGGGTCACAGCATATATGCTCAAGGTACGCTCTAGTTAGAGGCATAAATAATATAAATATCATTATGCATAACTGTATAGAACGCCCCGGGATTGAATTTATATTTCATAATAAAATATAAACTAATCCCATTTAAAACAGTTAAGTTAATTATGCCATTGGGTTTTATTAAAAATACCCAATGACTTGCACATATGTTAGACTCCTTGGTCCGTGTTTCAAGACGGGTCCCGAAGGTATCCTGAATCTATCGCATTGTTAATCATATAAGCGCATACAATATAAATAAATCAATAGATTTATTCACCATTGTAAAATTTTAAAAGAAAAATTTAAGCACTATATATAATTAAATCTGTCAATGATTTATCAAATCTAATACATTTATTCTATGTTAGAAATCCGAAAATAACTAATTTGAATAAACTTAAGTAAAAGATCTTATGATAAATATTTATTACATTAACAGATTACAATGTCCTTATATGGAAAAATTGCACACTATTTCTATAATATGATAAATATCATAGTATTAGTGATGAATTTTCCATAACGGATATTCAGGTTCATCGGGCTTAACCTCTAAGCAGTTTCACGTACTATTTAACTCTCTATTCAGAGTTCTTTTCAACTTTCCCTCACGGTACTTGTTTACTATCGGTCTCATGGTTATATTTAGTTTTAGATGGAGTTTACCACCAACTTAGTGCTGCACTATCAAGCAACACGACTCTTTGGAAACATCTTCTAGTAATCATTAACGTTATACGGGCCTGGCACCCTCTATGGGTAAATGGCCTCATTTAAGAAGGACTTAAATCATTAATTTCTCATACTAGATTATAGATGTTCCATACACTGCATCCCATATTTGCCATAAAGACAAAATGGCTTAGTGCTGAACTGATTTCTTTTCGCTCGCCGCTACTAAGAAAATCCTTGTTAGTTTCTTTTCCTTCCCTCATTAATATGCTTAAATTCAGGGAGTTATCTCATATGAGTTGAGGTTGTTTAACACATACTATAAATAAATATTATTTAATATACTCAAATTTTAAATAAAATCCTTTCTATATATATTATCAAATAAGGGGCAATTCTATAAATATATTTATTATTATATTATAATAATAATAATTTCCCATTTTTATTATTAAAATCCAACATCTTTTATAAATATAAAAAAAAAAATTTAATATATTTTATGCTAGACATTCCCCAAAAAAATTGATAATATAGAATACTAAGATTCATTTATTTTATGGTATATTTTATATATTAATATTATGAATTCATATATAATATAAATCCAATAATATAACATGTGCTTAAGCATATTTTAAAAGAAAAAATAAAAAAAAAATTAATTTCTTAAATTTTTCTTCTTCATATACAAGCAACTTATTTAGCATAGTCTCACAACCCTCAACCATATGTAGTCCAAGCAGCACTTCAAAATTAATTAAAGTACATAACAGCATGGACTGCGATATGCGTTCAAAATGTCGATGTTCATGTGTCCTGCAGTTCACACGATGACGCACAGTTTGCTGCGTTCTTCATCGACCCATGAGCCAAGTGATCCACCGCTTAGAGTATTTAAATTTATTTTATTGGTACAAGTCAGATTTTATAAAAGAAAGAAAATATATAAAAAAAAAAAAAAATAAAAAAATTAATTAAAAATATAATCATATATAAATATATTTAAACATACATAAGTTATTCAACGTTCAAAACAAAATTTTAACTTAATTGTTTAAATTTTTCTTTATATATTTTTTTCAAATATATTTTCAATATTTTTTTTCTTTTTTTTTGTGATTTTTATTTAATAAATCTTTCTTTTTATCATTTTCTTTTCTTAATTCATTTTATAAAAAAAAGAAAAGAAATGAATAACTAATGTCTATTGTTGCGAATGTCCAATTCAAAAGAATCGTTAACTTAATTTTCTTTTAACAGAAATAAGTACAACATATGACATTAGTTTTATGCGTTCAAAATTTTTGTTTACGTATTTAAATGAAAGAAAATATTATCCAATCAAATAATACAAAACATGCGTTCAAAATTTTTGTTTACGTATTTAAATGAAAGAAAATATTATCCAATC
>CAMPTQ010000017.1:27500-29624 GCA_946965025.1 Blera fallax
CGCTCTAGTTAGAGGCATAAATAATATAAATATCATTATGCATAACTGTATAGAACGCCCCGGGATTGAATTTATATTTCATAATAAAATATAAACTAATCCCATTTAAAACAGTTAAGTTAATTATGCCATTGGGTTTTATTAAAAATACCCAATGACTTGCACATATGTTAGACTCCTTGGTCCGTGTTTCAAGACGGGTCCCGAAGGTATCCTGAATCTATCGCATTGTTAATCATATAAGCGCATACAATATAAATAAATCAATAGATTTATTCACCATTGTAAAATTTTAAAAGAAAAATTTAAGCACTATATATAATTAAATCTGTCAATGATTTATCAAATCTAATACATTTATTCTATGTTAGAAATCCGAAAATAACTAATTTGAATAAACTTAAGTAAAAGATCTTATGATAAATATTTATTACATTAACAGATTACAATGTCCTTATATGGAAAAATTGCACACTATTTCTATAATATGATAAATATCATAGTATTAGTGATGAATTTTCCATAACGGATATTCAGGTTCATCGGGCTTAACCTCTAAGCAGTTTCACGTACTATTTAACTCTCTATTCAGAGTTCTTTTCAACTTTCCCTCACGGTACTTGTTTACTATCGGTCTCATGGTTATATTTAGTTTTAGATGGAGTTTACCACCAACTTAGTGCTGCACTATCAAGCAACACGACTCTTTGGAAACATCTTCTAGTAATCATTAACGTTATACGGGCCTGGCACCCTCTATGGGTAAATGGCCTCATTTAAGAAGGACTTAAATCATTAATTTCTCATACTAGATTATAGATGTTCCATACACTGCATCCCATATTTGCCATAAAGACAAAATGGCTTAGTGCTGAACTGATTTCTTTTCGCTCGCCGCTACTAAGAAAATCCTTGTTAGTTTCTTTTCCTTCCCTCATTAATATGCTTAAATTCAGGGAGTTATCTCATATGAGTTGAGGTTGTTTAACACATACTATAAATAAATATTATTTAATATACTCAAATTTTAAATAAAATCCTTTCTATATATATTATCAAATAAGGGGCAATTCTATAAATATATTTATTATTATATTATAATAATAATAATTTCCCATTTTTATTATTAAAATCCAACATCTTTTATAAATATAAAAAAAAAAATTTAATATATTTTATGCTAGACATTCCCCAAAAAAATTGATAATATAGAATACTAAGATTCATTTATTTTATGGTATATTTTATATATTAATATTATGAATTCATATATAATATAAATCCAATAATATAACATGTGCTTAAGCATATTTTAAAAGAAAAAATAAAAAAAAAATTAATTTCTTAAATTTTTCTTCTTCATATACAAGCAACTTATTTAGCATAGTCTCACAACCCTCAACCATATGTAGTCCAAGCAGCACTTCAAAATTAATTAAAGTACATAACAGCATGGACTGCGATATGCGTTCAAAATGTCGATGTTCATGTGTCCTGCAGTTCACACGATGACGCACAGTTTGCTGCGTTCTTCATCGACCCATGAGCCAAGTGATCCACCGCTTAGAGTATTTAAATTTATTTTATTGGTACAAGTCAGATTTTATAAAAGAAAGAAAATATATAAAAAAAAAAAAAAATAAAAAAATTAATTAAAAATATAATCATATATAAATATATTTAAACATACATAAGTTATTCAACGTTCAAAACAAAATTTTAACTTAATTGTTTAAATTTTTCTTTATATATTTTTTTCAAATATATTTTCAATATTTTTTTTCTTTTTTTTTGTGATTTTTATTTAATAAATCTTTCTTTTTATCATTTTCTTTTCTTAATTCATTTTATAAAAAAAAGAAAAGAAATGAATAACTAATGTCTATTGTTGCGAATGTCCAATTCAAAAGAATCGTTAACTTAATTTTCTTTTAACAGAAATAAGTACAACATATGACATTAGTTTTATGCGTTCAAAATTTTTGTTTACGTATTTAAATGAAAGAAAATATTATCCAATCAAATAATACAAAACATGCGTTCAAAATTTTTGTTTACGTATTTAAATGAAAGAAAATATTATCCAATCAAATAATACAAAACATGCGTTCAAAATTTTTGTTT
>CAMPTQ010000018.1:0-5000 GCA_946965025.1 Blera fallax
TGGTCTTTCGCCCCTATACTCAATTCTGACAATCGATTTGCACGTCAGAACTGTTTCGGTCTTCCATCAGGGTTTCCCCTGACTTCAACCTGATCAAGTATAGTTCACCATCTTTCGGGTCACAGCATATATGCTCAAGGTACGCTCTAGTTAGAGGCATAAATAATATAAATATCATTATGCATAACTGTATAGAACGCCCCGGGATTGAATTTATATTTCATAATAAAATATAAACTAATCCCATTTAAAACAGTTAAGTTAATTATGCCATTGGGTTTTATTAAAAATACCCAATGACTTGCACATATGTTAGACTCCTTGGTCCGTGTTTCAAGACGGGTCCCGAAGGTATCCTGAATCTATCGCATTGTTAATCATATAAGCGCATACAATATAAATAAATCAATAGATTTATTCACCATTGTAAAATTTTAAAAGAAAAATTTAAGCACTATATATAATTAAATCTGTCAATGATTTATCAAATCTAATACATTTATTCTATGTTAGAAATCCGAAAATAACTAATTTGAATAAACTTAAGTAAAAGATCTTATGATAAATATTTATTACATTAACAGATTACAATGTCCTTATATGGAAAAATTGCACACTATTTCTATAATATGATAAATATCATAGTATTAGTGATGAATTTTCCATAACGGATATTCAGGTTCATCGGGCTTAACCTCTAAGCAGTTTCACGTACTATTTAACTCTCTATTCAGAGTTCTTTTCAACTTTCCCTCACGGTACTTGTTTACTATCGGTCTCATGGTTATATTTAGTTTTAGATGGAGTTTACCACCAACTTAGTGCTGCACTATCAAGCAACACGACTCTTTGGAAACATCTTCTAGTAATCATTAACGTTATACGGGCCTGGCACCCTCTATGGGTAAATGGCCTCATTTAAGAAGGACTTAAATCATTAATTTCTCATACTAGATTATAGATGTTCCATACACTGCATCCCATATTTGCCATAAAGACAAAATGGCTTAGTGCTGAACTGATTTCTTTTCGCTCGCCGCTACTAAGAAAATCCTTGTTAGTTTCTTTTCCTTCCCTCATTAATATGCTTAAATTCAGGGAGTTATCTCATATGAGTTGAGGTTGTTTAACACATACTATAAATAAATATTATTTAATATACTCAAATTTTAAATAAAATCCTTTCTATATATATTATCAAATAAGGGGCAATTCTATAAATATATTTATTATTATATTATAATAATAATAATTTCCCATTTTTATTATTAAAATCCAACATCTTTTATAAATATAAAAAAAAAAATTTAATATATTTTATGCTAGACATTCCCCAAAAAAATTGATAATATAGAATACTAAGATTCATTTATTTTATGGTATATTTTATATATTAATATTATGAATTCATATATAATATAAATCCAATAATATAACATGTGCTTAAGCATATTTTAAAAGAAAAAATAAAAAAAAAATTAATTTCTTAAATTTTTCTTCTTCATATACAAGCAACTTATTTAGCATAGTCTCACAACCCTCAACCATATGTAGTCCAAGCAGCACTTCAAAATTAATTAAAGTACATAACAGCATGGACTGCGATATGCGTTCAAAATGTCGATGTTCATGTGTCCTGCAGTTCACACGATGACGCACAGTTTGCTGCGTTCTTCATCGACCCATGAGCCAAGTGATCCACCGCTTAGAGTATTTAAATTTATTTTATTGGTACAAGTCAGATTTTATAAAAGAAAGAAAATATATAAAAAAAAAAAAAAATAAAAAAATTAATTAAAAATATAATCATATATAAATATATTTAAACATACATAAGTTATTCAACGTTCAAAACAAAATTTTAACTTAATTGTTTAAATTTTTCTTTATATATTTTTTTCAAATATATTTTCAATATTTTTTTTCTTTTTTTTTGTGATTTTTATTTAATAAATCTTTCTTTTTATCATTTTCTTTTCTTAATTCATTTTATAAAAAAAAGAAAAGAAATGAATAACTAATGTCTATTGTTGCGAATGTCCAATTCAAAAGAATCGTTAACTTAATTTTCTTTTAACAGAAATAAGTACAACATATGACATTAGTTTTATGCGTTCAAAATTTTTGTTTACGTATTTAAATGAAAGAAAATATTATCCAATCAAATAATACAAAACATGCGTTCAAAATTTTTGTTTACGTATTTAAATGAAAGAAAATATTATCCAATCAAATAATACAAAACATGCGTTCAAAATTTTTGTTTACGTATTTAAATGAAAGAAAATATTATCCAATCAAATAATACAAAACATGCGTTCAAAATTTGTTTGCCTTATATATTTGTTTCTTTATAGAAGGAACACGTTAATGATCCTTCCGCAGGTTCACCTACGGAAACCTTGTTACGACTTTTACTTCCTCTAAATAATCAAGTTCGGTCAACTTCTGCGAAACAACCGTAACACGTGAGAGCGTCACAGTGATCACGTCCGGAGACCTCACTAAATAATTCAATCGGTAGTAGCGACGGGCGGTGTGTACAAAGGGCAGGGACGTAATCAATACGAGTTAATGACTCACACTTACTGGGAATTCCAAGTTCATGTGAACAGTTTCAGTTCACAATCCCAAGCATGAAAGTGGTTCAGCGGTTTACCCGGACCTCTCGGTCTAGGAAATACACGTTGATACTTTCATTGTAGCGCGCGTGCAGCCCAGGACATCTAAGGGCATCACAGACCTGTTATTGCTCAATCTCATTATTGCTAGACGCAATTTGTCCATTTAAGAAGCTAGTGTCCTTATAATGGGACAAACAAACAGGTACGGCTCCACTTACATAAACACATTCAAACACTCCTACATTTTACTGTATTCATAAATGAAGGCTATGCAAGCTTCAACACCATAATCCTGAAAGCATCTATTTAATATATTTGAGTCTCGTTCGTTATCGGAATTAACCAGACAAATCACTCCACGAACTAAGAACGGCCATGCACCACCACCCATAGATTCGAGAAAGAGCTATCAATCTGTCTTACACACTTATGTTCGGACCTGGTAAGTTTTCCCGTGTTGAGTCAAATTAAGCCGCAGGCTCCACTCCTGGTGGTGCCCTTCCGTCAATTCCTTTAAGTTTCAGCTTTGCAACCATACTTCCCCCGGAGCCCAAAAGCTTTGGTTTCCCGGGAAGCGACTGAGAGAGCCATAGAAGTAGCTACACCCAATTGCTAGCTGGCATCGTTTATGGTTAGAACTAGGGCGGTATCTGATCGCCTTCGAACCTCTAACTTTCGTTCTTGATTAATGAAAACATCTTTGGCAAATGCTTTCGCTTAAGTTAGTCTTACGACGGTCCAAGAATTTCACCTCTCGCGTCGTAATACTAATGCCCCCAAACTGCTTCTATTAATCATTACCTCTTGATCTAAAAACCAATGAAAGTAGAACAGAGGTCTTATTTCATTATTCCATGCACAAAATATTCAGGCATTTGGAGCCTGCTTTAAGCACTCTAATTTGTTCAAAGTAATTGTACCGGCCCACAACAACACTCGATGAAGAGCACTGAAGCAGGTTTAAATAGGAGGTATACATAATGATACAAGTACCATCATATATTAGAACTCCACCGGTAATACGCTTGCATACATAAGGTAATGTACAATCCACAATTATAGTTGTACTACCCGTATGAAGCACAAATTCAACTACGAACGTTTTAACCGCAACAACTTTAATATACGCTATTGGAGCTGGAATTACCGCGGCTGCTGGCACCAGACTTGCCCTCCAATAGGTCCTTGTTAAAGGATTTAAAGTGTACTCATTCCAATTACAGGGCCTCGGATATGAGTCCTGTATTGTTATTTTTCGTCACTACCTCCCCGAACTGGGAGTGGGTAATTTACGCGCCTGCTGCCTTCCTTAGATGTGGTAGCCGTTTCTCAGGCTCCCTCTCCGGAATCGAACCCTGATTCCCCGTTACCCGTTGCAACCATGGTAGTCCTAGATACTACCATCAATAGTTGATAGGGCAGACATTTGAAAGATCTGTCGTCGGTACGAGACCATACGATCGGCAAATTATCTAGAGTTCAACCATAATAACGATTTCCGAAAAAATCGCTTGGTTTTAGCCTAATAAAAGCACACGTTCCATAAGGTCCGTGTTTATATTGCATGTATTAGCTCTAGAATTACCACAGTTATCCAAGTAACTGTTAACGATCTAATGAACCATAACTGATATAATGAGCCTTTTGCGGTTTCACTTTTAATTCGTGTGTACTTAGACATGCATGGCTTAATCTTTGAGACAAGCATATAACTACTGGCAGGATCAACCAGAATAATGTTATAAAATAAAATATTATTTGAAATTTTCATTTGAAAAATAACATTAATTCCATCTAAATAATATTAAGAGAAACTTCAACTCATAAACATATATAAATTAAAGAAATAAACGATAAATACAACTTTATAAAATAAGGTATTTACATGTTATTTCTATATATGACAGAGAGAAAGATTTATATACTCTTAAAATCATAGAGGATTTTAATATATTTCACAAAGGTCAAAGTTACTTTAAATCAAAAATAAACACCAAATAAGAGACATTTTTTCAACTTATTTGAGTAATTTTTACTAAGTAAACCTTTCACAAATACATTATCAATGATTATTTTCAAAATACTAATTTCTCATTTACTTCATTTTAAAGCATATTTGTTATATTATTAAAAAAATATACAAATATTATTATGAAAAAGAATTAAGAATTCCTTATATTTCATATCAATTTTTCCTTTATATTACACAAAGAATATGCTACCATTTTATATATAAATACATATAATATAAAACTCTTTAAAGTCTATTTGAGCCACAAGACAAATAAATTAATATTTGCTTTCCATGGCCTCTTACCAGAAGAAAAGTTATAATTTCACGAATCTCTTCATGAATAAAAGTATCAAATTTAGTTT
>CAMPTQ010000018.1:10000-15000 GCA_946965025.1 Blera fallax
GCCATTAAGTCTGCTGGTTTTGATGAGACTTTGAACGGTCCATGTATTTGCGAAACAACCGTCGATGTTTGTAAAGCCTCTTTGGCAGTCCATTAGTTCGACCTGTGCGAGCCTTCTTGCGAGTATCTTATTAAGACATCTCAGGATGATCGACGAGATGGTAATCGGTCTCCAATTTTTTACGTTGTGCAAATCGTCCTTCTTTTTGGGGAGAAGAATCGTTCTATTCTCCTTGAGCGCGTCGGGGATGTATTCCGCTAGCAAAATAGCGTTAAAAAGCAGGGTAAGTGTCGAGGGCGGGATTTTCAGGAGCTCTTTCTTCCCGATTCCGTCGGGTCCGCAGGCCTTGGATCGTAACTTCTGCATAGTTTTGACGATGTCTTCCGACGATATCGGGCTAGATATAGCGATTCCCGAGAAACGATCGCTCGGGTTTGGCGGGATGTGTATCGTTTTAGCCTGGCCGAAGGTATGCGTGTAGTGGTCTAGAATATCCTGCGCGTTGGGGGTGACAGGCGCGTCCTCCCAGGATATGTCATCCAATACCCTATTTGCATACGCTGTTCTGTTGTTTTTAAACTCGTTCTGTGCCAAGGCGTATAGGAATCGCTTCCTCCTTCTGTTACTATTTGCGTTTTTTAATCCCCGGATCAGATTCTGCTGGGAACTGTTGGTGGCAGCGTCCCCTCTTGCAGATCCGTATTTCTCCCTCAAGGCTCTATAAGACTCGGAGATAGCTTGAGGCAGGTTTGCATTCGAGATGCAGGCGTTATACAATTCCAAGTCCATTGCACCCATGTTGCCTATGGGAATTCCTCGGATACTGTCAATTATAGTGTCGTTAGATACCAAATTTGACGTTTCGTTACTATACGGCGTGGTGGAGGCCGTAGATGACGCTCTTAGTTCGGAAACCAGCGTTTTGTATGGCTGTGTTTGTCTCCGTTTTTTGATTGCGTCCTTTGATCTCTTGGATGACGTGACTAGTATATTGATGATAGTTGCCGCGTCTGTATCTTCTAACCCTGCTTCTATCTTGGCTAGCTCCATCTCCTCGTCTTTCGTCCAACCTCTCCTGGCGGTGGACGCTTCTTCCATCATCTCGGCGTTGTAGATGTCCGGATGAGCCTTTTTGACATGTTGGCGCAGACCTGCATATTTGTCGAACACTCTATTGCATGCCGAACACACATTTGACGCCGTGTCCGCGCCTCTACAATATCTCCGCTGGTGTTGTTGGAGGCCACTTTTCGAGGCATAATCCTTCCCACACACACATAGGAATCTCGAATTTCCTTCAATAACAGCACTCGGTTGTGGGGTCGCCATAGCGTCAATTTCACTAGGCGGATATAAATGTTTATGATAGGAAACCCACAATGTCTTACGGGAGCTGACACCTAATTATTACCCTCAATAATAATCCTGATTATACCTACACAGTCGGCGCGACGCACGAAATATTTTTTTTTTCGGTAATTCTGCGCTCACTATCGCGATATGCCGACTTTATAGGGCTAATTTTAAAAAAATCGATTTAATCTCCGATGCTAGCTCGCGATACGCTAAATAGCCAAAAAATGCAAAAATTCATTTATCGCACGTATTGCTTTAAAAATAAAATCTCTTATAACTTTTTATTTCTCGCAGTGTATTTTCGCAATTTTTTGCCGTGTACCTAGTTGTAATTAAATAATCGCGAGAATTATTTAAAAAAAAAAAATAAAATACACTTTTTATTTTTCACGGTGTACTTTTAGCTTTTCTTTACCGTGTACACAGCTGATTTCGCTCAGAAATTGAAAAGTGTGTGGTTGGAATGTGCACTTTTTTTTTGAGATTTCACTTTTATTCCGCAATTTGTCCTTTTTTTAAATACAAGAATCTCGGCGACCCGGCCACGCCCACTAGTGTGCGATATCGCAAATGAAAGGCAATGAAATGAACTTTCGACTTGTCGAAAAATATTGCGACGATTTGTCCTTTTTCATTTGCGATGATCGTTTAAAGTTTTCCTGTTTTCACACTATTTCTATGAGACACTGTTAGCACTGATTTCGCACTGTTTTCCAAACACAAAGATCTCGTCGGTCCGGCCACGCCCACTAGTGTGTGTTATCGCAAAAGAAAGGCAATAATATGAGCTTTCGATTTGTCGAAAATTATTGCCACTTTATGTCCTATTTTCTTTGCAATAACCGTTTAAAAATTGGCTATTTTCACACTATTACTATGAGACACTATTAGCACTGTGTTTGCGCAATTTCTACACCGAGAATCCTTGATATCCTTTTAATCCTTGGTTGTTTCGATTATATTTTTTGGCAAGGATGTAGTCCGCCACTTCACGAACAATTTGCGATACGTACGACAAATAACTTCCGCCGATTTCCCGGAAAAAAAACCGATTTTAGTGGACCCGATCGAGAGTACGTTAAGAGAGTCATAGTTACTCCCGCCGTTTACCCGCGCTTACTTGAATTTCTTCACTTTGACATTCAGAGCACTGGGCAGAAATCACATTGTGTCAACACCCGTTAGGGCCATCACAATGCTTTGTTTTAATTAGACAGTCGGATTCCCCAAGTCCGTGCCAGTTCTGAATTGATTGTTAATTGATAGTCGTTATAAATCAAAAGAAAATATCTTGCGATATATCTTAAGATTTTTAGCAAGAAAATTCCACAATTGGTTACGTAAACTACTATCCGGGGAACAAAATCCGAAAATTTTTATTTACCCAGAACGAGTACATAAACCATGTTATTGCTTCCAATTCAAGCCCGACTATCTCAATCTTCAGAGCCAATCCTTATCCCGAAGTTACGGATCTAATTTGCCGACTTCCCTTACCTACATTATTCTATCGACTAGAGACTCTTCACCTTGGAGACCAGCTGCGGATATCGGTACGGCCTGTTGAGAAGTTTGCGTGACCCCACCATAAATTTTCAAGGTCCGAGGAGAAAATATCGACACAACAGTAAATGTCATGCTCTTCTAGTCCATCTACCATATCTCTCTTCGAAAGACTTCCATGGTAGTACAACTATAAAACAGAAAAGAAAACTCTTTCGATATCTCTCGACGGCTTCTTTATGGTCGTTCCTGTTGCCAGGATGAGCAAAATGCCCATTTTTAATAACAAACGGATACTCAACAGGTTACGGAATTGGAACCGTATTCCCTTTCGTTCAAAAATTATCAAGTATCTAAATTATATATATAAATAAACGAATAAACTTTATTTATTTTTAATTAAATAAAATTCTTTGATTCGAGAATAAAATATATTTTATTTATAACTTGAAAATTTTCGGCTTTCGCCTTGAACTTAGGACCGACTAACTCGTGATCAACCACTGTTCACACGAAACCCTTCTCCACTTCAGTCCTCCAAGGTCTCATTCGATTATTTGCTACTACCACCAAGATCTGTACCAATAGCGGCTCCATGCAGGCTTACGCCAAACACTTCTAAGCACACCATTGTACCCTCCTACTCACTAAAGTTTCAAAATTTATATTCAATCGAAATTAAATATAAATCATCTACTTTAGCGGTAATGTATAGGTATACAACTTAAGCGCCATCCATTTTAAGGGCTAGTTGCTTCGGCAGGTGAGTTGTTACACACTCCTTAGCGGATTACGACTTCCATGTCCACCGTCCTGCTGTTTTAAGCAACCAACGCCTTTCATGGTATCTGCATGAGTTGTTAATTTGGGCACCGTAACATTACGTTTGGTTCATCCCACAGCGCCAGTTCTGCTTACCAAAAGTGGCCCACTGGGCACAATATATCACAACCTAAACCTTCATATCAAGAAAGGCTAGGTTCTTACCCATTTAAAGTTTGAGAATAGGTTAAGGTCGTTTCGACCCTAATGCCTCTAATCATTCGCTTTACCAGATAAGATTATTTTACATAATTTTTAATTGCACCAGCTATCCTGAGGGAAACTTCGGAGGGAACCAGCTACTAGATGATTCGATTGGTCTTTCGCCCCTATACTCAATTCTGACAATCGATTTGC
Organism: Blera fallax; assembly: GCA_946965025.1. Taxonomy (NCBI): domain Eukaryota; kingdom Metazoa; phylum Arthropoda; class Insecta; order Diptera; family Syrphidae; genus Blera; species Blera fallax. Next base: position 14,039 of record CAMPTQ010000018.1, read on the forward strand.
ACGTCAGAACTGTTTCGGTCTTCCATCAGGGTTTCCCCTGACTTCAACCTGATCAAGTATAGTTCACCATCTTTCGGGTCACAGCATATATGCTCAAGGTACGCTCTAGTTAGAGGCATAAATAATATAAATATCATTATGCATAACTGTATAGAACGCCCCGGGATTGAATTTATATTTCATAATAAAATATAAACTAATCCCATTTAAAACAGTTAAGTTAATTATGCCATTGGGTTTTATTAAAAATACCCAATGACTTGCACATATGTTAGACTCCTTGGTCCGTGTTTCAAGACGGGTCCCGAAGGTATCCTGAATCTATCGCATTGTTAATCATATAAGCGCATACAATATAAATAAATCAATAGATTTATTCACCATTGTAAAATTTTAAAAGAAAAATTTAAGCACTATATATAATTAAATCTGTCAATGATTTATCAAATCTAATACATTTATTCTATGTTAGAAATCCGAAAATAACTAATTTGAATAAACTTAAGTAAAAGATCTTATGATAAATATTTATTACATTAACAGATTACAATGTCCTTATATGGAAAAATTGCACACTATTTCTATAATATGATAAATATCATAGTATTAGTGATGAATTTTCCATAACGGATATTCAGGTTCATCGGGCTTAACCTCTAAGCAGTTTCACGTACTATTTAACTCTCTATTCAGAGTTCTTTTCAACTTTCCCTCACGGTACTTGTTTACTATCGGTCTCATGGTTATATTTAGTTTTAGATGGAGTTTACCACCAACTTAGTGCTGCACTATCAAGCAACACGACTCTTTGGAAACATCTTCTAGTAATCATTAACGTTATACGGGCCTGGCACCCTCTATGGGTAAATGGCCTCATTTAAGAAGGACTTAAATCATTAATTTCTCATACTAGATTATAGATGTTCCATACACTGCATCCCATATTTGCCATAAAGACAAAA
>CAMPTQ010000018.1:42500-45000 GCA_946965025.1 Blera fallax
ACATTACGTTTGGTTCATCCCACAGCGCCAGTTCTGCTTACCAAAAGTGGCCCACTGGGCACAATATATCACAACCTAAACCTTCATATCAAGAAAGGCTAGGTTCTTACCCATTTAAAGTTTGAGAATAGGTTAAGGTCGTTTCGACCCTAATGCCTCTAATCATTCGCTTTACCAGATAAGATTATTTTACATAATTTTTAATTGCACCAGCTATCCTGAGGGAAACTTCGGAGGGAACCAGCTACTAGATGATTCGATTGGTCTTTCGCCCCTATACTCAATTCTGACAATCGATTTGCACGTCAGAACTGTTTCGGTCTTCCATCAGGGTTTCCCCTGACTTCAACCTGATCAAGTATAGTTCACCATCTTTCGGGTCACAGCATATATGCTCAAGGTACGCTCTAGTTAGAGGCATAAATAATATAAATATCATTATGCATAACTGTATAGAACGCCCCGGGATTGAATTTATATTTCATAATAAAATATAAACTAATCCCATTTAAAACAGTTAAGTTAATTATGCCATTGGGTTTTATTAAAAATACCCAATGACTTGCACATATGTTAGACTCCTTGGTCCGTGTTTCAAGACGGGTCCCGAAGGTATCCTGAATCTATCGCATTGTTAATCATATAAGCGCATACAATATAAATAAATCAATAGATTTATTCACCATTGTAAAATTTTAAAAGAAAAATTTAAGCACTATATATAATTAAATCTGTCAATGATTTATCAAATCTAATACATTTATTCTATGTTAGAAATCCGAAAATAACTAATTTGAATAAACTTAAGTAAAAGATCTTATGATAAATATTTATTACATTAACAGATTACAATGTCCTTATATGGAAAAATTGCACACTATTTCTATAATATGATAAATATCATAGTATTAGTGATGAATTTTCCATAACGGATATTCAGGTTCATCGGGCTTAACCTCTAAGCAGTTTCACGTACTATTTAACTCTCTATTCAGAGTTCTTTTCAACTTTCCCTCACGGTACTTGTTTACTATCGGTCTCATGGTTATATTTAGTTTTAGATGGAGTTTACCACCAACTTAGTGCTGCACTATCAAGCAACACGACTCTTTGGAAACATCTTCTAGTAATCATTAACGTTATACGGGCCTGGCACCCTCTATGGGTAAATGGCCTCATTTAAGAAGGACTTAAATCATTAATTTCTCATACTAGATTATAGATGTTCCATACACTGCATCCCATATTTGCCATAAAGACAAAATGGCTTAGTGCTGAACTGATTTCTTTTCGCTCGCCGCTACTAAGAAAATCCTTGTTAGTTTCTTTTCCTTCCCTCATTAATATGCTTAAATTCAGGGAGTTATCTCATATGAGTTGAGGTTGTTTAACACATACTATAAATAAATATTATTTAATATACTCAAATTTTAAATAAAATCCTTTCTATATATATTATCAAATAAGGGGCAATTCTATAAATATATTTATTATTATATTATAATAATAATAATTTCCCATTTTTATTATTAAAATCCAACATCTTTTATAAATATAAAAAAAAAAATTTAATATATTTTATGCTAGACATTCCCCAAAAAAATTGATAATATAGAATACTAAGATTCATTTATTTTATGGTATATTTTATATATTAATATTATGAATTCATATATAATATAAATCCAATAATATAACATGTGCTTAAGCATATTTTAAAAGAAAAAATAAAAAAAAAATTAATTTCTTAAATTTTTCTTCTTCATATACAAGCAACTTATTTAGCATAGTCTCACAACCCTCAACCATATGTAGTCCAAGCAGCACTTCAAAATTAATTAAAGTACATAACAGCATGGACTGCGATATGCGTTCAAAATGTCGATGTTCATGTGTCCTGCAGTTCACACGATGACGCACAGTTTGCTGCGTTCTTCATCGACCCATGAGCCAAGTGATCCACCGCTTAGAGTATTTAAATTTATTTTATTGGTACAAGTCAGATTTTATAAAAGAAAGAAAATATATAAAAAAAAAAAAAAATAAAAAAATTAATTAAAAATATAATCATATATAAATATATTTAAACATACATAAGTTATTCAACGTTCAAAACAAAATTTTAACTTAATTGTTTAAATTTTTCTTTATATATTTTTTTCAAATATATTTTCAATATTTTTTTTCTTTTTTTTTGTGATTTTTATTTAATAAATCTTTCTTTTTATCATTTTCTTTTCTTAATTCATTTTATAAAAAAAAGAAAAGAAATGAATAACTAATGTCTATTGTTGCGAATGTCCAATTCAAAAGAATCGTTAACTTAATTTTCTTTTAACAGAAATAAGTACAACATATGACATTAGTTTTATGCGTTCAAAATTTTTGTTTACGTATTTAAATGAAAGAAAATATTATCCAATCAAATAATACAAAACATGCGTTCAAAATTTTTGTTTACGTATTTAAATGAAAGAAAATATTATCCAATCAAATAATA
>CAMPTQ010000021.1:52500-57500 GCA_946965025.1 Blera fallax
CCGCGTATATTTGGTTCGGTGATTGTGGCCCAGCCCTTTCTGCTGGCAAAGTTGTTTAGCCGTGACAGGACGTAGTTATGACGCCGGATTCTCTGCCAATGAGTCAGCGGGCATTGCTGTAAGATGTGGGACAGCGACTCTTTCTTTTGGCATCCGGCCCGGCAGTTCCTCGCTTCTGGTGGATTAGATGGTATACCGGCGCAAGGCAAAAGATTATACCTCAGCTGCACGCTTCTGACGTAGTCCTCCCCGCTCCAGCATTTAGGTGGATAGTGTAGGTGTTTGGTGCTGGCGGAATTATTTTTACATTGCTGGATCCCATTCCCGGAGAAGGACGCCTCGAGTAGTGAAGCATGATGTTTTGATATGCTACTACTATCTGCTAGTTCGGGGTTTATTAGCCTCTGGATTCTGCTAACCCCGGCGGTCGCCAGCTCAAAGGTGGAACTGAGCAGGGCGTTGGCTCCTCTAAGGTTGTCAATTCGTTTTTTTATGATGACCGGTATGTTGTCGGCGAAACAGAATATTCCCAGGCCTCCAGTCTTCGTCGGCGCGTGAAGTATGCTGGAATGTGCATGGCTGTTGATGTGCATAATTGAACGGATGCATATTCTGATCTTTCTATCGACTTCCTTCAGCGTGCGGCCGGATATATTTGGCGTTTGAAGACTGCCAATGTATCTTGGGATGAGGTGTTCCTTGATAATAATTAGTTTCTGCGCCGGTTTTAGAGGAGCTCTTCTGACGTTTTTTAGCTGATTGAAGAGGGATCCCGGAGTGCTTGGTGTTAAGCCTGTGCAGTCAAAGTGAGCTCCAAGATATTTGAGCTGCGCCTGGGTGTCCATTGTTGGAATTAGGTCCCCATCGACCGGAAACGTAGCGTTTTTGTCCACAAAAAGTTTCTTCTTGGCGGGGACTGTTTGCAAAATCAGGGCAGAACATTTTTTGGCGTTTAACTTCATGCCCATGCTATTGAAGAAAAGAATAGCGCGGTTGAGCATTCTTTTCACATCCTCCGGTGTCTTGGCTGTCAGTATAAGATCATCGGCGTAGGCTAGACAGCAAAGTTTACTGGATCCAATGCTTATGCCCGTAAACTCATCATTTAGGGCAGATACCAGTTCGTCCATAACTACGTTGAATAACATCGGTGATAGAGGGTCCCCTTGTTTTACGCCTCTTTTGATCGCGATACCGCCAATGTGATTCCCGTTGCACGTGATTGTTGTGGATGTGCCGGTGTAGCTTGATTCGACGAGATTAACAAATTTGCCGTCAGCCTTAACTCTTCTTAAGGCTCTTAAGATTCCTTCATGTGGCACAGAGTCGAACGCACTTGCAAGGTCCAAGGATAAAATGCTTAAGGGACTGCCATTAAGTCTGCTGGTTTTGATGAGACTTTGAACGGTCCATGTATTTGCGAAACAACCGTCGATGTTTGTAAAGCCTCTTTGGCAGTCCATTAGTTCGACCTGTGCGAGCCTTCTTGCGAGTATCTTATTAAGACATCTCAGGATGATCGACGAGATGGTAATCGGTCTCCAATTTTTTACGATGTGCAAATCGTCCTTCTTTTTGGGGAGAAGAATCGTTCTATTCTCCTTGAGCGCGTCGGGGATGTATTCCGCTAGCAAAATAGCGTTAAAAAGCAGGGTAAGTGTCGAGGGCGGGATTTTCAGGAGCTCTTTCTTCCCAATTCCGTCGGGTCCGCAGGCCTTGGATCGTAACTTCTGCATAGTTTTGACGATGTCTTCCGACGATATCGGGCTAGATATAGCGATTCCCGAGAAACGATCGCTCGGGTTTGGCGTGATGTGTATCGTTTTAGCCTGGCCGAAGGTATGCGTGTAGTGGTCTAGAATATCCTGCGCGTTGGGGGTGACAGGCGCGTCCTCCCAGGATATGTCATCCAATACCCTATTTGCATACGCTGTTCTGTTGTTTTTAAACTCGTTCTGTGCCAAGGCGTATAGGAATCGCTTCCTCCTTCTGTTACTATTTGCGTTTTTTAATCCCCGGATCAGATTCTGCTGGGAACTGTTGGTGGCAGCGTCCCCTCTTGCAGATCCGTATTTCTCCCTCAAGGCTCTATAAGACTCGGAGATAGCTTGAGGCAGGTTTGCATTCGAGATGCAGGCGTTATACAATTCCAAGTCCATTGCACTCATGTTGCCTATGGGAATTCCTCGGATACTGTCAATTATAGTGTCGTTAGATACCAAATTTGACGTTTCGTTACTATACGGCGTGGTGGAGGCCGTAGATGACGCTCTTAGTTCGGAAACCAGCGTTTTGTATGGCTGTGTTTGTCTCCGTTTTTTGATTGCGTCCTTTGATCTCTTGGATGACGTGACTAGTATATTGATGATAGTTGCCGCGTCTGTATCTTCTAACCCTGCTTCTATCTTGGCTAGCTCCATCTCCTCGTCTTTCGTCCAACCTCTCCTGGCGGTGGACGCTTCTTCCATCATCTCGGCGTTGTAGATGTCCGGATGAGCCTTTTTGACATGTTGGCGCAGACCTGCATATTTGTCGAACACTCTATTGCATGCCGAACACACATTTGACGCCGTGTCCGCGCCTCTACAATATCTCCGCTGGTGTTGTTGGAGGCCACTTTTCGAGGCATAATCCTTCCCACACACACATAGGAATCTCGAATTTCCTTCAATAACAGCACTCGGTTGTGGGGTCGCCATAGCGTCAATTTCACTAGGCGGATATAAATGTTTATGATAGGAAACCCACAATGTCTTACGGGAGCTGACACCTAATTATTGCCCTCAATAATAATCCTGATTATACCTACACAGTCGGCGCGACGCACGAAATATTTTTTTTTTCGGTAATTCTGCGCTCACTATCGCGATATGCCGACTTTATAGGGCTAATTTTAAAAAAATCGATTTAATCTCCGATGCTAGCTCGCGATACGCTAAATAGCCAAAAAATGCAAAAATTCATTTATCGCACGTATTGCTTTAAAAATAAAATCTCTTATAACTTTTTATTTCTCGCAGTGTATTTTCGCAATTTTTTGCCGTGTACCTAGTTGTAATTAAATAATCGCGAGAATTATTTAAAAAAAAAAAATAAAATACACTTTTTATTTTTCACGGTGTACTTTTAGCTTTTCTTTACCGTGTACACAGCTGATTTCGCTCAGAAATTGAAAAGTGTGTGGTTGGAATGTGCACTTTTTTTTTGAGATTTCACTTTTATTCCGCAATTTGTCCTTTTTTTAAATACAAGAATCTCGGCGACCCGGCCACGCCCACTAGTGTGCGATATCGCAAATGAAAGGCAATGAAATGAACTTTCGACTTGTCGAAAAATATTGCGACGATTTGTCCTTTTTCATTTGCGATGATCGTTTAAAGTTTTCCTGTTTTCACACTATTTCTATGAGACACTGTTAGCACTGATTTCGCACTGTTTTCCAAACACAAAGATCTCGTCGGTCCGGCCACGCCCACTAGTGTGTGTTATCGCAAAAGAAAGGCAATAATATGAGCTTTCGATTTGTCGAAAATTATTGCCACTTTATGTCCTATTTTCTTTGCAATAACCGTTTAAAAATTGGCTATTTTCACACTATTACTATGAGACACTATTAGCACTGTGTTTGCGCAATTTCTACACCGAGAATCCTTGATATCCTTTTAATCCTTGGTTGTTTCGATTATATTTTTTGGCAAGGATGTAGTCCGCCACTTCACGAACAATTTGCGATACGTACGACAAATAACTTCCGCCGATTTCCCGGAAAAAAAACCGATTTTAGTGGACCCGATCGAGAGTACGTTAAGAGAGTCATAGTTACTCCCGCCGTTTACCCGCGCTTACTTGAATTTCTTCACTTTGACATTCAGAGCACTGGGCAGAAATCACATTGTGTCAACACCCGTTAGGGCCATCACAATGCTTTGTTTTAATTAGACAGTCGGATTCCCCAAGTCCGTGCCAGTTCTGAATTGATTGTTAATTGATAGTCGTTATAAATCAAAAGAAAATATCTTGCGATATATCTTAAGATTTTTAGCAAGAAAATTCCACAATTGGTTACGTAAACTACTATCCGGGGAACAAAATCCGAAAATTTTTATTTACCCAGAACGAGTACATAAACCATGTTATTGCTTCCAATTCAAGCCCGACTATCTCAATCTTCAGAGCCAATCCTTATCCCGAAGTTACGGATCTAATTTGCCGACTTCCCTTACCTACATTATTCTATCGACTAGAGACTCTTCACCTTGGAGACCAGCTGCGGATATCGGTACGGCCTGTTGAGAAGTTTGCGTGACCCCACCATAAATTTTCAAGGTCCGAGGAGAAAATATCGACACAACAGTAAATGTCATGCTCTTCTAGTCCATCTACCATATCTCTCTTCGAAAGACTTCCATGGTAGTACGACTATAAAACAGAAAAGAAAACTCTTTCGATATCTCTCGACGGCTTCTTTATGGTCGTTCCTGTTGCCAGGATGAGCAAAATGCCCATTTTTAATAACAAACGGATACTCAACAGGTTACGGAATTGGAACCGTATTCCCTTTCGTTCAAAAATTATCAAGTATCTAAATTATATATATAAATAAACGAATAAACTTTATTTATTTTTAATTAAATAAAATTCTTTGATTCGAGAATAAAATATATTTTATTTATAACTTGAAAATTTTCGGCTTTCGCCTTGAACTTAGGACCGACTAACTCGTGATCAACCACTGTTCACACGAAACCCTTCTCCACTTCAGTCCTCCAAGGTCTCATTCGATTATTTGCTACTACCACCAAGATCTGTACCAATAGCGGCTCCATGCAGGCTTACGCCAAACACTTCTAAGCACACCATTGTACCCTCCTACTCACTAAAGTTTCAAAATTTATATTCAATCGAAATTAAATATAAATCATCTACTTTAGCGGTAATGTATAGGTATACAACTTAAGCGCCATCCATTTTAAGGGCTAGTTGCTTCGGCAGGTGAGTTG
>CAMPTQ010000021.1:87500-90000 GCA_946965025.1 Blera fallax
ATATCAAGAAAGGCTAGGTTCTTACCCATTTAAAGTTTGAGAATAGGTTAAGGTCGTTTCGACCCTAATGCCTCTAATCATTCGCTTTACCAGATAAGATTATTTTACATAATTTTTAATTGCACCAGCTATCCTGAGGGAAACTTCGGAGGGAACCAGCTACTAGATGATTCGATTGGTCTTTCGCCCCTATACTCAATTCTGACAATCGATTTGCACGTCAGAACTGTTTCGGTCTTCCATCAGGGTTTCCCCTGACTTCAACCTGATCAAGTATAGTTCACCATCTTTCGGGTCACAGCATATATGCTCAAGGTACGCTCTAGTTAGAGGCATAAATAATATAAATATCATTATGCATAACTGTATAGAACGCCCCGGGATTGAATTTATATTTCATAATAAAATATAAACTAATCCCATTTAAAACAGTTAAGTTAATTATGCCATTGGGTTTTATTAAAAATACCCAATGACTTGCACATATGTTAGACTCCTTGGTCCGTGTTTCAAGACGGGTCCCGAAGGTATCCTGAATCTATCGCATTGTTAATCATATAAGCGCATACAATATAAATAAATCAATAGATTTATTCACCATTGTAAAATTTTAAAAGAAAAATTTAAGCACTATATATAATTAAATCTGTCAATGATTTATCAAATCTAATACATTTATTCTATGTTAGAAATCCGAAAATAACTAATTTGAATAAACTTAAGTAAAAGATCTTATGATAAATATTTATTACATTAACAGATTACAATGTCCTTATATGGAAAAATTGCACACTATTTCTATAATATGATAAATATCATAGTATTAGTGATGAATTTTCCATAACGGATATTCAGGTTCATCGGGCTTAACCTCTAAGCAGTTTCACGTACTATTTAACTCTCTATTCAGAGTTCTTTTCAACTTTCCCTCACGGTACTTGTTTACTATCGGTCTCATGGTTATATTTAGTTTTAGATGGAGTTTACCACCAACTTAGTGCTGCACTATCAAGCAACACGACTCTTTGGAAACATCTTCTAGTAATCATTAACGTTATACGGGCCTGGCACCCTCTATGGGTAAATGGCCTCATTTAAGAAGGACTTAAATCATTAATTTCTCATACTAGATTATAGATGTTCCATACACTGCATCCCATATTTGCCATAAAGACAAAATGGCTTAGTGCTGAACTGATTTCTTTTCGCTCGCCGCTACTAAGAAAATCCTTGTTAGTTTCTTTTCCTTCCCTCATTAATATGCTTAAATTCAGGGAGTTATCTCATATGAGTTGAGGTTGTTTAACACATACTATAAATAAATATTATTTAATATACTCAAATTTTAAATAAAATCCTTTCTATATATATTATCAAATAAGGGGCAATTCTATAAATATATTTATTATTATATTATAATAATAATAATTTCCCATTTTTATTATTAAAATCCAACATCTTTTATAAATATAAAAAAAAAAATTTAATATATTTTATGCTAGACATTCCCCAAAAAAATTGATAATATAGAATACTAAGATTCATTTATTTTATGGTATATTTTATATATTAATATTATGAATTCATATATAATATAAATCCAATAATATAACATGTGCTTAAGCATATTTTAAAAGAAAAAATAAAAAAAAAATTAATTTCTTAAATTTTTCTTCTTCATATACAAGCAACTTATTTAGCATAGTCTCACAACCCTCAACCATATGTAGTCCAAGCAGCACTTCAAAATTAATTAAAGTACATAACAGCATGGACTGCGATATGCGTTCAAAATGTCGATGTTCATGTGTCCTGCAGTTCACACGATGACGCACAGTTTGCTGCGTTCTTCATCGACCCATGAGCCAAGTGATCCACCGCTTAGAGTATTTAAATTTATTTTATTGGTACAAGTCAGATTTTATAAAAGAAAGAAAATATATAAAAAAAAAAAAAAATAAAAAAATTAATTAAAAATATAATCATATATAAATATATTTAAACATACATAAACATACATAAGTTATTCAACGTTCAAAACAAAATTTTAACTTAATTGTTTAAATTTTTCTTTATATATTTTTTTCAAATATATTTTCAATATTTTTTTTCTTTTTTTTTGTGATTTTTATTTAATAAATCTTTCTTTTTATCATTTTCTTTTCTTAATTCATTTTATAAAAAAAAGAAAAGAAATGAATAACTAATGTCTATTGTTGCGAATGTCCAATTCAAAAGAATCGTTAACTTAATTTTCTTTTAACAGAAATAAGTACAACATATGACATTAGTTTTATGCGTTCAAAATTTTTGTTTACGTATTTAAATGAAAGAAAATATTATCCAATCAAATAATACAAAACATGCGTTCAAAATTTTTGTTTACGTATTTAAATGAAAGAAAATATTATCCAATCAAATAATACAAAACATGCGTTCAAAATTTTTGTTTACGTATTTAAATGAAAGAAAATATTATCCAATCAAATAATACAAAACA
>CAMPTQ010000021.1:97500-100000 GCA_946965025.1 Blera fallax
AAGGTCGTTTCGACCCTAATGCCTCTAATCATTCGCTTTACCAGATAAGATTATTTTACATAATTTTTAATTGCACCAGCTATCCTGAGGGAAACTTCGGAGGGAACCAGCTACTAGATGATTCGATTGGTCTTTCGCCCCTATACTCAATTCTGACAATCGATTTGCACGTCAGAACTGTTTCGGTCTTCCATCAGGGTTTCCCCTGACTTCAACCTGATCAAGTATAGTTCACCATCTTTCGGGTCACAGCATATATGCTCAAGGTACGCTCTAGTTAGAGGCATAAATAATATAAATATCATTATGCATAACTGTATAGAACGCCCCGGGATTGAATTTATATTTCATAATAAAATATAAACTAATCCCATTTAAAACAGTTAAGTTAATTATGCCATTGGGTTTTATTAAAAATACCCAATGACTTGCACATATGTTAGACTCCTTGGTCCGTGTTTCAAGACGGGTCCCGAAGGTATCCTGAATCTATCGCATTGTTAATCATATAAGCGCATACAATATAAATAAATCAATAGATTTATTCACCATTGTAAAATTTTAAAAGAAAAATTTAAGCACTATATATAATTAAATCTGTCAATGATTTATCAAATCTAATACATTTATTCTATGTTAGAAATCCGAAAATAACTAATTTGAATAAACTTAAGTAAAAGATCTTATGATAAATATTTATTACATTAACAGATTACAATGTCCTTATATGGAAAAATTGCACACTATTTCTATAATATGATAAATATCATAGTATTAGTGATGAATTTTCCATAACGGATATTCAGGTTCATCGGGCTTAACCTCTAAGCAGTTTCACGTACTATTTAACTCTCTATTCAGAGTTCTTTTCAACTTTCCCTCACGGTACTTGTTTACTATCGGTCTCATGGTTATATTTAGTTTTAGATGGAGTTTACCACCAACTTAGTGCTGCACTATCAAGCAACACGACTCTTTGGAAACATCTTCTAGTAATCATTAACGTTATACGGGCCTGGCACCCTCTATGGGTAAATGGCCTCATTTAAGAAGGACTTAAATCATTAATTTCTCATACTAGATTATAGATGTTCCATACACTGCATCCCATATTTGCCATAAAGACAAAATGGCTTAGTGCTGAACTGATTTCTTTTCGCTCGCCGCTACTAAGAAAATCCTTGTTAGTTTCTTTTCCTTCCCTCATTAATATGCTTAAATTCAGGGAGTTATCTCATATGAGTTGAGGTTGTTTAACACATACTATAAATAAATATTATTTAATATACTCAAATTTTAAATAAAATCCTTTCTATATATATTATCAAATAAGGGGCAATTCTATAAATATATTTATTATTATATTATAATAATAATAATTTCCCATTTTTATTATTAAAATCCAACATCTTTTATAAATATAAAAAAAAAAATTTAATATATTTTATGCTAGACATTCCCCAAAAAAATTGATAATATAGAATACTAAGATTCATTTATTTTATGGTATATTTTATATATTAATATTATGAATTCATATATAATATAAATCCAATAATATAACATGTGCTTAAGCATATTTTAAAAGAAAAAATAAAAAAAAAATTAATTTCTTAAATTTTTCTTCTTCATATACAAGCAACTTATTTAGCATAGTCTCACAACCCTCAACCATATGTAGTCCAAGCAGCACTTCAAAATTAATTAAAGTACATAACAGCATGGACTGCGATATGCGTTCAAAATGTCGATGTTCATGTGTCCTGCAGTTCACACGATGACGCACAGTTTGCTGCGTTCTTCATCGACCCATGAGCCAAGTGATCCACCGCTTAGAGTATTTAAATTTATTTTATTGGTACAAGTCAGATTTTATAAAAGAAAGAAAATATATAAAAAAAAAAAAAAATAAAAAAATTAATTAAAAATATAATCATATATAAATATATTTAAACATACATAAGTTATTCAACGTTCAAAACAAAATTTTAACTTAATTGTTTAAATTTTTCTTTATATATTTTTTTCAAATATATTTTCAATATTTTTTTTCTTTTTTTTTGTGATTTTTATTTAATAAATCTTTCTTTTTATCATTTTCTTTTCTTAATTCATTTTATAAAAAAAAGAAAAGAAATGAATAACTAATGTCTATTGTTGCGAATGTCCAATTCAAAAGAATCGTTAACTTAATTTTCTTTTAACAGAAATAAGTACAACATATGACATTAGTTTTATGCGTTCAAAATTTTTGTTTACGTATTTAAATGAAAGAAAATATTATCCAATCAAATAATACAAAACATGCGTTCAAAATTTTTGTTTACGTATTTAAATGAAAGAAAATATTATCCAATCAAATAATACAAAACATGCGTTCAAAATTTTTGTTTACGTATTTAAATGAAAGAAAATATTATCCAATCAAATAATACAAAACATGCGTTCAAAATTTGTTTGCCTTATATATTTGTTTCTTTATAGAAGGAACACGTTAATG
>CAMPTQ010000021.1:102500-104080 GCA_946965025.1 Blera fallax
AAAACTCTTTAAAGTCTATTTGAGCCACAAGACAAATAAATTAATATTTGCTTTCCATGGCCTCTTACCAGAAGAAAAGTTATAATTTCACGAATCTCTTCATGAATAAAAGTATCAAATTTAGTTTCACGAATTTCTTCATGAATAAGCCCTCAGAACCCTCTAAATAAAAAAAATATTTAGAGATTTCCTAGAATAGTGTAAAAGTGGACTTAACTCTGTTTTACTTTTATATGGTTTAACCATAAAAAAAGGCCCATTTTTTCGTCCAAACCATCATAATATCACTTTTATTCTCATTTTTCATCATAAATACACATTCTATTGAATTGTGTAAAAAATTATTTTTTTCGAAAAAAAAAAAATTTTTTTCAAAAAAATTACTAAGTATGAATTTTTAGTAAAATTTTTTTATCAAAATGCCACCACATCAATTTTTCGACATTTAACACATTTCTACCCCATACAACATTTATGTGTCATACAGCCGTTCAAATGCCCGAATTTCAATGTGCTCGACTTTTGACCATCGATTGCCCCATAATGATAAAATATATTTAGACATTCTATAAGATAGTGTAAAAATGAACTTTACCGGAGATAAAAATTATTTTTTTTTTTTATCACATCATAATATCACTTTTATTCTCATTTTTCATCATAAATACACATTCTATTGAATTGTGTAAAAAATTATTTTTTTCGAAAAAAAAACTTTTTTTCAAAAAAATTACTAAGTATGAATTTTTAGTAAAATTTTTTTATCAAAATGCCACCACATCAAATTTTCGACATTTAACACATTTCTACCCCATACAACATTTATGTGTCATTCAGCCGTTCAAATGCCCGAATTTCAATGTGCTCGACTTCTGACCATCGATTGCCCCATAATGATAAAATATATTTAGACATTCTATAAGATAGTGTAAAAATGAACTTTACCGGAGATAAAAATTATTTTTTTTTTTTTTTTGAAAAAATTACTTTATATCATTAGAATCATCATGAAAGAAATTTTATTCTTATTTTTGATGAAAAATTTATAAGTTTTAGAAAAATTTATTATACGAAGAAATTTTCTCGAAAAAAATTCTAAGTCCAAAATGAAAGTAAAAAAAAATTTTTTTTTTTTCAAATGAAAAAAATTTAAATAAAATGAAAGAAAATATAAAAAAAATTTTCAAGTGAAAAAAATTTTTGAAAATTTTCTAAGTCCATAATGACGAAGAAATTTTCTCGAAAAAAATTCTAAGTCCAAAATGAAGGAAAAATTTTTTTTTTTTTTTTCAAATGAAAAAAATTTTAATAATTTTCTAAGTCTAAGATGACGAAAGAAAATAAAAAAAAAAAATTTCAAGTAGAAAAAATTTTCAAAAATTTTCTAAGTCCATAATGTACGAAGAAATTTTCTTGAAAAAAACTCCAAAAGTCCAAAATGAAAGAAAATTTTTATTGTAAAAATTTAAGAGAAAAATAAAAAGAATGAAAAACACTTTAAAGCAATGATAAAGATATACACATATGAATATGTTATTAAACATTGTTTAAAAATTGTTTTTAAAATTCTCTTATTAAAC
>CAMPTQ010000022.1:2500-7500 GCA_946965025.1 Blera fallax
ATGCCTCTAATCATTCGCTTTACCAGATAAGATTATTTTACATAATTTTTAATTGCACCAGCTATCCTGAGGGAAACTTCGGAGGGAACCAGCTACTAGATGATTCGATTGGTCTTTCGCCCCTATACTCAATTCTGACAATCGATTTGCACGTCAGAACTGTTTCGGTCTTCCATCAGGGTTTCCCCTGACTTCAACCTGATCAAGTATAGTTCACCATCTTTCGGGTCACAGCATATATGCTCAAGGTACGCTCTAGTTAGAGGCATAAATAATATAAATATCATTATGCATAACTGTATAGAACGCCCCGGGATTGAATTTATATTTCATAATAAAATATAAACTAATCCCATTTAAAACAGTTAAGTTAATTATGCCATTGGGTTTTATTAAAAATACCCAATGACTTGCACATATGTTAGACTCCTTGGTCCGTGTTTCAAGACGGGTCCCGAAGGTATCCTGAATCTATCGCATTGTTAATCATATAAGCGCATACAATATAAATAAATCAATAGATTTATTCACCATTGTAAAATTTTAAAAGAAAAATTTAAGCACTATATATAATTAAATCTGTCAATGATTTATCAAATCTAATACATTTATTCTATGTTAGAAATCCGAAAATAACTAATTTGAATAAACTTAAGTAAAAGATCTTATGATAAATATTTATTACATTAACAGATTACAATGTCCTTATATGGAAAAATTGCACACTATTTCTATAATATGATAAATATCATAGTATTAGTGATGAATTTTCCATAACGGATATTCAGGTTCATCGGGCTTAACCTCTAAGCAGTTTCACGTACTATTTAACTCTCTATTCAGAGTTCTTTTCAACTTTCCCTCACGGTACTTGTTTACTATCGGTCTCATGGTTATATTTAGTTTTAGATGGAGTTTACCACCAACTTAGTGCTGCACTATCAAGCAACACGACTCTTTGGAAACATCTTCTAGTAATCATTAACGTTATACGGGCCTGGCACCCTCTATGGGTAAATGGCCTCATTTAAGAAGGACTTAAATCATTAATTTCTCATACTAGATTATAGATGTTCCATACACTGCATCCCATATTTGCCATAAAGACAAAATGGCTTAGTGCTGAACTGATTTCTTTTCGCTCGCCGCTACTAAGAAAATCCTTGTTAGTTTCTTTTCCTTCCCTCATTAATATGCTTAAATTCAGGGAGTTATCTCATATGAGTTGAGGTTGTTTAACACATACTATAAATAAATATTATTTAATATACTCAAATTTTAAATAAAATCCTTTCTATATATATTATCAAATAAGGGGCAATTCTATAAATATATTTATTATTATATTATAATAATAATAATTTCCCATTTTTATTATTAAAATCCAACATCTTTTATAAATATAAAAAAAAAAATTTAATATATTTTATGCTAGACATTCCCCAAAAAAATTGATAATATAGAATACTAAGATTCATTTATTTTATGGTATATTTTATATATTAATATTATGAATTCATATATAATATAAATCCAATAATATAACATGTGCTTAAGCATATTTTAAAAGAAAAAATAAAAAAAAAATTAATTTCTTAAATTTTTCTTCTTCATATACAAGCAACTTATTTAGCATAGTCTCACAACCCTCAACCATATGTAGTCCAAGCAGCACTTCAAAATTAATTAAAGTACATAACAGCATGGACTGCGATATGCGTTCAAAATGTCGATGTTCATGTGTCCTGCAGTTCACACGATGACGCACAGTTTGCTGCGTTCTTCATCGACCCATGAGCCAAGTGATCCACCGCTTAGAGTATTTAAATTTATTTTATTGGTACAAGTCAGATTTTATAAAAGAAAGAAAATATATAAAAAAAAAAAAAAATAAAAAAATTAATTAAAAATATAATCATATATAAATATATTTAAACATACATAAGTTATTCAACGTTCAAAACAAAATTTTAACTTAATTGTTTAAATTTTTCTTTATATATTTTTTTCAAATATATTTTCAATATTTTTTTTCTTTTTTTTTGTGATTTTTATTTAATAAATCTTTCTTTTTATCATTTTCTTTTCTTAATTCATTTTATAAAAAAAAGAAAAGAAATGAATAACTAATGTCTATTGTTGCGAATGTCCAATTCAAAAGAATCGTTAACTTAATTTTCTTTTAACAGAAATAAGTACAACATATGACATTAGTTTTATGCGTTCAAAATTTTTGTTTACGTATTTAAATGAAAGAAAATATTATCCAATCAAATAATACAAAACATGCGTTCAAAATTTTTGTTTACGTATTTAAATGAAAGAAAATATTATCCAATCAAATAATACAAAACATGCGTTCAAAATTTTTGTTTACGTATTTAAATGAAAGAAAATATTATCCAATCAAATAATACAAAACATGCGTTCAAAATTTGTTTGCCTTATATATTTGTTTCTTTATAGAAGGAACACGTTAATGATCCTTCCGCAGGTTCACCTACGGAAACCTTGTTACGACTTTTACTTCCTCTAAATAATCAAGTTCGGTCAACTTCTGCGAAACAACCGTAACACGTGAGAGCGTCACAGTGATCACGTCCGGAGACCTCACTAAATAATTCAATCGGTAGTAGCGACGGGCGGTGTGTACAAAGGGCAGGGACGTAATCAATACGAGTTAATGACTCACACTTACTGGGAATTCCAAGTTCATGTGAACAGTTTCAGTTCACAATCCCAAGCATGAAAGTGGTTCAGCGGTTTACCCGGACCTCTCGGTCTAGGAAATACACGTTGATATTTTCATTGTAGCGCGCGTGCAGCCCAGGACATCTAAGGGCATCACAGACCTGTTATTGCTCAATCTCATTATTGCTAGACGCAATTTGTCCATTTAAGAAGCTAGTGTCCTTATAATGGGACAAACAAACAGGTACGGCTCCACTTACATAAACACATTCAAACACTCCTACATTTTACTGTATTCATAAATGAAGGCTATGCAAGCTTCAGCACCATAATCCTGAAAGCATCTATTTAATATATTTGAGTCTCGTTCGTTATCGGAATTAACCAGACAAATCACTCCACGAACTAAGAACGGCCATGCACCACCACCCATAGATTCGAGAAAGAGCTATCAATCTGTCTTACACACTTATGTTCGGACCTGGTAAGTTTTCCCGTGTTGAGTCAAATTAAGCCGCAGGCTCCACTCCTGGTGGTGCCCTTCCGTCAATTCCTTTAAGTTTCAGCTTTGCAACCATACTTCCCCCGGAGCCCAAAAGCTTTGGTTTCCCGGGAAGCGACTGAGAGAGCCATAGAAGTAGCTACACCCAATTGCTAGCTGGCATCGTTTATGGTTAGAACTAGGGCGGTATCTGATCGCCTTCGAACCTCTAACTTTCGTTCTTGATTAATGAAAACATCTTTGGCAAATGCTTTCGCTTAAGTTAGTCTTACGACGGTCCAAGAATTTCACCTCTCGCGTCGTAATACTAATGCCCCCAAACTGCTTCTATTAATCATTACCTCTTGATCTAAAAACCAATGAAAGTAGAACAGAGGTCTTATTTCATTATTCCATGCACAAAATATTCAGGCATTTGGAGCCTGCTTTAAGCACTCTAATTTGTTCAAAGTAATTGTACCGGCCCACAACAACACTCGATGAAGAGCACTGAAGCAGGTTTAAATAGGAGGTATACATAATGATACAAGTACCATCATATATTAGAACTCCACCGGTAATACGCTTGCATACATAAGGTAATGTACAATCCACAATTATAGTTGTACTACCCGTATGAAGCACAAATTCAACTACGAACGTTTTAACCGCAACAACTTTAATATACGCTATTGGAGCTGGAATTACCGCGGCTGCTGGCACCAGACTTGCCCTCCAATAGGTCCTTGTTAAAGGATTTAAAGTGTACTCATTCCAATTACAGGGCCTCGGATATGAGTCCTGTATTGTTATTTTTCGTCACTACCTCCCCGAACTGGGAGTGGGTAATTTACGCGCCTGCTGCCTTCCTTAGATGTGGTAGCCGTTTCTCAGGCTCCCTCTCCGGAATCGAACCCTGATTCCCCGTTACCCGTTGCAACCATGGTAGTCCTAGATACTACCATCAATAGTTGATAGGGCAGACATTTGAAAGATCTGTCGTCGGTACGAGACCATACGATCGGCAAATTATCTAGAGTTCAACCATAATAACGATTTCCGAAAAAATCGCTTGGTTTTAGCCTAATAAAAGCACACGTTCCATAAGGTCCGTGTTTATATTGCATGTATTAGCTCTAGAATTACCACAGTTATCCAAGTAACTGTTAACGATCTAATGAACCATAACTGATATAATGAGCCTTTTGCGGTTTCACTTTTAATTCGTGTGTACTTAGACATGCATGGCTTAATCTTTGAGACAAGCATATAACTACTGGCAGGATCAACCAGAATAATGTTATAAAATAAAATATTATTTGAAATTTTCATTTGAAAAATAACATTAATTCCATCTAAATAATATTAAGAGAAACTTCAACTCATAAACATATATAAATTAAAGAAATAAACGATAAATACAACTTTATAAAATAAGGTATTTACATGTTATTTCTATATATGACAGAGAGAAAGATTTATATACTCTTAAAATCATAGAGGATTTTAATATATTTCACAAAGGTCAAAGTTACTTTAAATCAAAAATAAACACCAAATAAGAGACATTTTTTCAACTTATTTGAGTAATTTTTACTAAGTAAACCTTTCACAAATACATTATCAATGATTATTTTCAAAATACTAATTTCTCATTTACTTCATTTTAAAGCATATTTGTTATATTATTAAAAAAATATACAAATATTATTATGAAAAAGAATTAAGAATTCCTTATATTTCATATCAATTTTTCCTTTATATTACACAAAGAATATGCTACCATTTTATATATAAATACATATAATATAAAACTCTTTAAAGTCTA
>CAMPTQ010000022.1:12500-15000 GCA_946965025.1 Blera fallax
GCACATATGTTAGACTCCTTGGTCCGTGTTTCAAGACGGGTCCCGAAGGTATCCTGAATCTATCGCATTGTTAATCATATAAGCGCATACAATATAAATAAATCAATAGATTTATTCACCATTGTAAAATTTTAAAAGAAAAATTTAAGCACTATATATAATTAAATCTGTCAATGATTTATCAAATCTAATACATTTATTCTATGTTAGAAATCCGAAAATAACTAATTTGAATAAACTTAAGTAAAAGATCTTATGATAAATATTTATTACATTAACAGATTACAATGTCCTTATATGGAAAAATTGCACACTATTTCTATAATATGATAAATATCATAGTATTAGTGATGAATTTTCCATAACGGATATTCAGGTTCATCGGGCTTAACCTCTAAGCAGTTTCACGTACTATTTAACTCTCTATTCAGAGTTCTTTTCAACTTTCCCTCACGGTACTTGTTTACTATCGGTCTCATGGTTATATTTAGTTTTAGATGGAGTTTACCACCAACTTAGTGCTGCACTATCAAGCAACACGACTCTTTGGAAACATCTTCTAGTAATCATTAACGTTATACGGGCCTGGCACCCTCTATGGGTAAATGGCCTCATTTAAGAAGGACTTAAATCATTAATTTCTCATACTAGATTATAGATGTTCCATACACTGCATCCCATATTTGCCATAAAGACAAAATGGCTTAGTGCTGAACTGATTTCTTTTCGCTCGCCGCTACTAAGAAAATCCTTGTTAGTTTCTTTTCCTTCCCTCATTAATATGCTTAAATTCAGGGAGTTATCTCATATGAGTTGAGGTTGTTTAACACATACTATAAATAAATATTATTTAATATACTCAAATTTTAAATAAAATCCTTTCTATATATATTATCAAATAAGGGGCAATTCTATAAATATATTTATTATTATATTATAATAATAATAATTTCCTCTTTGCAACCATACTTCCCCCGGAGCCCAAAAGCTTTGGTTTCCCGGGAAGCGACTGAGAGAGCCATAGAAGTAGCTACACCCAATTGCTAGCTGGCATCGTTTATGGTTAGAACTAGGGCGGTATCTGATCGCCTTCGAACCTCTAACTTTCGTTCTTGATTAATGAAAACATCTTTGGCAAATGCTTTCGCTTAAGTTAGTCTTACGACGGTCCAAGAATTTCACCTCTCGCGTCGTAATACTAATGCCCCCAAACTGCTTCTATTAATCATTACCTCTTGATCTAAAAACCAATGAAAGTAGAACAGAGGTCTTATTTCATTATTCCATGCACAAAATATTCAGGCATTTGGAGCCTGCTTTAAGCACTCTAATTTGTTCAAAGTAATTGTACCGGCCCACAACAACACTCGATGAAGAGCACTGAAGCAGGTTTAAATAGGAGGTATACATAATGATACAAGTACCATCATATATTAGAACTCCACCGGTAATACGCTTGCATACATAAGGTAATGTACAATCCACAATTATAGTTGTACTACCCGTATGAAGCACAAATTCAACTACGAACGTTTTAACCGCAACAACTTTAATATACGCTATTGGAGCTGGAATTACCGCGGCTGCTGGCACCAGACTTGCCCTCCAATAGGTCCTTGTTAAAGGATTTAAAGTGTACTCATTCCAATTACAGGGCCTCGGATATGAGTCCTGTATTGTTATTTTTCGTCACTACCTCCCCGAACTGGGAGTGGGTAATTTACGCGCCTGCTGCCTTCCTTAGATGTGGTAGCCGTTTCTCAGGCTCCCTCTCCGGAATCGAACCCTGATTCCCCGTTACCCGTTGCAACCATGGTAGTCCTAGATACTACCATCAATAGTTGATAGGGCAGACATTTGAAAGATCTGTCGTCGGTACGAGACCATACGATCGGCAAATTATCTAGAGTTCAACCATAATAACGATTTCCGAAAAAATCGCTTGGTTTTAGCCTAATAAAAGCACACGTTCCATAAGGTCCGTGTTTATATTGCATGTATTAGCTCTAGAATTACCACAGTTATCCAAGTAACTGTTAACGATCTAATGAACCATAACTGATATAATGAGCCTTTTGCGGTTTCACTTTTAATTCGTGTGTACTTAGACATGCATGGCTTAATCTTTGAGACAAGCATATAACTACTGGCAGGATCAACCAGAATAATGTTATAAAATAAAATATTATTTGAAATTTTCATTTGAAAAATAACATTAATTCCATCTAAATAATATTAAGAGAAACTTCAACTCATAAACATATATAAATTAAAGAAATAAACGATAAATACAACTTTATAAAATAAGGTATTTACATGTTATTTCTATATATGACAGAGAGAAAGATTTATATACTCTTAAAATCATAGAGGATTTTAATATATTTCACAAAGGTCAAAGTTACTTTAAATCAAAAATAAACACCAAATAAGAGACATTTTTTCAACTTATTTGAGTAATTTTTACTAAGTAAACCTTTCACAAATACATTATCAATGA
>CAMPTQ010000022.1:52500-55000 GCA_946965025.1 Blera fallax
AGGGCCTCGGATATGAGTCCTGTATTGTTATTTTTCGTCACTACCTCCCCGAACTGGGAGTGGGTAATTTACGCGCCTGCTGCCTTCCTTAGATGTGGTAGCCGTTTCTCAGGCTCCCTCTCCGGAATCGAACCCTGATTCCCCGTTACCCGTTGCAACCATGGTAGTCCTAGATACTACCATCAATAGTTGATAGGGCAGACATTTGAAAGATCTGTCGTCGGTACGAGACCATACGATCGGCAAATTATCTAGAGTTCAACCATAATAACGATTTCCGAAAAAATCGCTTGGTTTTAGCCTAATAAAAGCACACGTTCCATAAGGTCCGTGTTTATATTGCATGTATTAGCTCTAGAATTACCACAGTTATCCAAGTAACTGTTAACGATCTAATGAACCATAACTGATATAATGAGCCTTTTGCGGTTTCACTTTTAATTCGTGTGTACTTAGACATGCATGGCTTAATCTTTGAGACAAGCATATAACTACTGGCAGGATCAACCAGAATAATGTTATAAAATAAAATATTATTTGAAATTTTCATTTGAAAAATAACATTAATTCCATCTAAATAATATTAAGAGAAACTTCAACTCATAAACATATATAAATTAAAGAAATAAACGATAAATACAACTTTATAAAATAAGGTATTTACATGTTATTTCTATATATGACAGAGAGAAAGATTTATATACTCTTAAAATCATAGAGGATTTTAATATATTTCACAAAGGTCAAAGTTACTTTAAATCAAAAATAAACACCAAATAAGAGACATTTTTTCAACTTATTTGAGTAAATTTTTACTAAGTAAACCTTTCACAAATACATTATCAATGATTATTTTCAAAATACTAATTTCTCATTTACTTCATTTTAAAGCATATTTGTTATATTATTAAAAAAATATACAAATATTATTATGAAAAAGAATTAAGAATTCCTTATATTTCATATCAATTTTTCCTTTATATTACACAAAGAATATGCTACCATTTTATATATAAATACATATAATATAAAACTCTTTAAAGTCTATTTGAGCCACAAGACAAATAAATTAATATTTGCTTTCCATGGCCTCTTACCAGAAGAAAAGTTATAATTTCACGAATCTCTTCATGAATAAAAGTATCAAATTTAGTTTCACGAATTTCTTCATGAATAAGCCCTCAGAACCCTCTAAATAAAAAAAATATTTAGAGATTTCCTAGAATAGTGTAAAAGTGGACTTAACTCTGTTTTACTTTTATATGGTTTAACCATAAAAAAAGGCCCATTTTTTCGTCCAAACCATCATAATATCACTTTTACTCTCATTTTTCATCATAAATACACATTCTATTGAATTGTGTAAAAAATAATTTTTTTCGAAAAAAAAAACTTTTTTTCAAAAAAATTACTAAGTATGAATTTTTAGTAAAATTTTTTTATCAAAATACCACCACATCAATTTTTCGACATTTAACACATTTCTACCCCATACAACATTTATGTGTCATTCAGCCGTTCAAATGCCCGAATTTCAATGTG
The DNA here is from genome assembly GCA_946965025.1 of Blera fallax. Classification (NCBI taxonomy): domain Eukaryota; kingdom Metazoa; phylum Arthropoda; class Insecta; order Diptera; family Syrphidae; genus Blera; species Blera fallax. The sequence goes on from CAMPTQ010000022.1 coordinate 54,043, forward strand.
CTCGAGTTTTGACCATCGATTGCCCCATAATGATAAAATATATTTAGACATTCTATAAGATAGTGTAAAAATGAACTTTACCGGAGATAAAAATTATTTTTTTTTTTTTTTTGAAAAATTACTTTATATCATTAGAATCATCATGAAAGAAATTTTATTCTTATTTTTGATGAAAAATTTATAAATTTTAGAAAAATTTATTATACGAAGAAATTTTCTCGAAAAAAATTCTAAGTCCAAAATGAAAGTAAAAAAAATTTTTTTTTGTTTTCAAATGAAAAAAATTTAAATAAAATGAAAGAAAATAAAAAAAAAATTTTCAAGTGAAAAAAATTTTTGAAAATTTTCTAAGTCCATAATGACGAAGAAATTTTCTCGAAAAAAATTCTAAGTCCAAAATGAAGGAAAGATTTTTTTTTTTTTTTTCAAATGAAAAAAATTTTAATAATTTTCTAAGTCTAAGATGACGAAAGAAAATAAAAAAAAAAATTTCAAGTAGAAAAAATTTTCAAAAATTTTCTAAGTCCATAATGTACGAAGAAATTTTCTTGAAAAAAACTCTAAGTCCAAAATGAAAGAAAATTTTTATTGTAAAAATTTAAGAGAAAAATAAAAAGAATGAAAAACACTTTAAAGCAATGATAAAGATATACACATATGAATATGTTATTAAACATTGTTTAAAAATTGTTTTTAAAATTCTCTTATTAAACTCAAAAGATTTTTTAACTACCAACTCTTTTTATTTGCTTATTATATTTTTATATGGCATCAATTATTTGAGAAAAGTAAATTTCAGAATATAAAGTTAATATCATAATTTTGAAGTAAAATATTTAAGAGTTAAAAAAAAGAAAAGAAGAACAATTAATTTTAAAATAATAAGAAACACATTATTAAAATGGTTGAAATATAATTTAAAAAAAAAAAATTATTCTAAAATTCTTTATTTAATTCA
>CAMPTQ010000022.1:57500-60000 GCA_946965025.1 Blera fallax
TTAATTAAATAAAATTCTTTGATTCGAGAATAAAATATATTTTATTTATAACTTGAAAATTTTCGGCTTTCGCCTTGAACTTAGGACCGACTAACTCGTGATCAACCACTGTTCACACGAAACCCTTCTCCACTTCAGTCCTCCAAGGTCTCATTCGATTATTTGCTACTACCACCAAGATCTGTACCAATAGCGGCTCCATGCAGGCTTACGCCAAACACTTCTAAGCACACCATTGTACCCTCCTACTCACTAAAGTTTCAAAATTTATATTCAATCGAAATTAAATATAAATCATCTACTTTAGCGGTAATGTATAGGTATACAACTTAAGCGCCATCCATTTTAAGGGCTAGTTGCTTCGGCAGGTGAGTTGTTACACACTCCTTAGCGGATTACGACTTCCATGTCCACCGTCCTGCTGTTTTAAGCAACCAACGCCTTTCATGGTATCTGCATGAGTTGTTAATTTGGGCACCGTAACATTACGTTTGGTTCATCCCACAGCGCCAGTTCTGCTTACCAAAAGTGGCCCACTGGGCACAATATATCACAACCTAAACCTTCATATCAAGAAAGGCTAGGTTCTTACCCATTTAAAGTTTGAGAATAGGTTAAGGTCGTTTCGACCCTAATGCCTCTAATCATTCGCTTTACCAGATAAGATTATTTTACATAATTTTTAATTGCACCAGCTATCCTGAGGGAAACTTCGGAGGGAACCAGCTACTAGATGATTCGATTGGTCTTTCGCCCCTATACTCAATTCTGACAATCGATTTGCACGTCAGAACTGTTTCGGTCTTCCATCAGGGTTTCCCCTGACTTCAACCTGATCAAGTATAGTTCACCATCTTTCGGGTCACAGCATATATGCTCAAGGTACGCTCTAGTTAGAGGCATAAATAATATAAATATCATTATGCATAACTGTATAGAACGCCCCGGGATTGAATTTATATTTCATAATAAAATATAAACTAATCCCATTTAAAACAGTTAAGTTAATTATGCCATTGGGTTTTATTAAAAATACCCAATGACTTGCACATATGTTAGACTCCTTGGTCCGTGTTTCAAGACGGGTCCCGAAGGTATCCTGAATCTATCGCATTGTTAATCATATAAGCGCATACAATATAAATAAATCAATAGATTTATTCACCATTGTAAAATTTTAAAAGAAAAATTTAAGCACTATATATAATTAAATCTGTCAATGATTTATCAAATCTAATACATTTATTCTATGTTAGAAATCCGAAAATAACTAATTTGAATAAACTTAAGTAAAAGATCTTATGATAAATATTTATTACATTAACAGATTACAATGTCCTTATATGGAAAAATTGCACACTATTTCTATAATATGATAAATATCATAGTATTAGTGATGAATTTTCCATAACGGATATTCAGGTTCATCGGGCTTAACCTCTAAGCAGTTTCACGTACTATTTAACTCTCTATTCAGAGTTCTTTTCAACTTTCCCTCACGGTACTTGTTTACTATCGGTCTCATGGTTATATTTAGTTTTAGATGGAGTTTACCACCAACTTAGTGCTGCACTATCAAGCAACACGACTCTTTGGAAACATCTTCTAGTAATCATTAACGTTATACGGGCCTGGCACCCTCTATGGGTAAATGGCCTCATTTAAGAAGGACTTAAATCATTAATTTCTCATACTAGATTATAGATGTTCCATACACTGCATCCCATATTTGCCATAAAGACAAAATGGCTTAGTGCTGAACTGATTTCTTTTCGCTCGCCGCTACTAAGAAAATCCTTGTTAGTTTCTTTTCCTTCCCTCATTAATATGCTTAAATTCAGGGAGTTATCTCATATGAGTTGAGGTTGTTTAACACATACTATAAATAAATATTATTTAATATACTCAAATTTTAAATAAAATCCTTTCTATATATATTATCAAATAAGGGGCAATTCTATAAATATATTTATTATTATATTATAATAATAATAATTTCCCATTTTTATTATTAAAATCCAACATCTTTTATAAATATAAAAAAAAAAATTTAATATATTTTATGCTAGACATTCCCCAAAAAAATTGATAATATAGAATACTAAGATTCATTTATTTTATGGTATATTTTATATATTAATATTATGAATTCATATATAATATAAATCCAATAATATAACATGTGCTTAAGCATATTTTAAAAGAAAAAATAAAAAAAAAATTAATTTCTTAAATTTTTCTTCTTCATATACAAGCAACTTATTTAGCATAGTCTCACAACCCTCAACCATATGTAGTCCAAGCAGCACTTCAAAATTAATTAAAGTACATAACAGCATGGACTGCGATATGCGTTCAAAATGTCGATGTTCATGTGTCCTGCAGTTCACACGATGACGCACAGTTTGCTGCGTTCTTCATCGACCCATGAGCCAAGTGATCCACCGCTTAGAGTATTTAAATTTATTTTATTGGTACAAGTCAGATTTTATAAAAGAAA
>CAMPTQ010000022.1:67500-70423 GCA_946965025.1 Blera fallax
CCGTCCTGCTGTTTTAAGCAACCAACGCCTTTCATGGTATCTGCATGAGTTGTTAATTTGGGCACCGTAACATTACGTTTGGTTCATCCCACAGCGCCAGTTCTGCTTACCAAAAGTGGCCCACTGGGCACAATATATCACAACCTAAACCTTCATATCAAGAAAGGCTAGGTTCTTACCCATTTAAAGTTTGAGAATAGGTTAAGGTCGTTTCGACCCTAATGCCTCTAATCATTCGCTTTACCAGATAAGATTATTTTACATAATTTTTAATTGCACCAGCTATCCTGAGGGAAACTTCGGAGGGAACCAGCTACTAGATGATTCGATTGGTCTTTCGCCCCTATACTCAATTCTGACAATCGATTTGCACGTCAGAACTGTTTCGGTCTTCCATCAGGGTTTCCCCTGACTTCAACCTGATCAAGTATAGTTCACCATCTTTCGGGTCACAGCATATATGCTCAAGGTACGCTCTAGTTAGAGGCATAAATAATATAAATATCATTATGCATAACTGTATAGAACGCCCCGGGATTGAATTTATATTTCATAATAAAATATAAACTAATCCCATTTAAAACAGTTAAGTTAATTATGCCATTGGGTTTTATTAAAAATACCCAATGACTTGCACATATGTTAGACTCCTTGGTCCGTGTTTCAAGACGGGTCCCGAAGGTATCCTGAATCTATCGCATTGTTAATCATATAAGCGCATACAATATAAATAAATCAATAGATTTATTCACCATTGTAAAATTTTAAAAGAAAAATTTAAGCACTATATATAATTAAATCTGTCAATGATTTATCAAATCTAATACATTTATTCTATGTTAGAAATCCGAAAATAACTAATTTGAATAAACTTAAGTAAAAGATCTTATGATAAATATTTATTACATTAACAGATTACAATGTCCTTATATGGAAAAATTGCACACTATTTCTATAATATGATAAATATCATAGTATTAGTGATGAATTTTCCATAACGGATATTCAGGTTCATCGGGCTTAACCTCTAAGCAGTTTCACGTACTATTTAACTCTCTATTCAGAGTTCTTTTCAACTTTCCCTCACGGTACTTGTTTACTATCGGTCTCATGGTTATATTTAGTTTTAGATGGAGTTTACCACCAACTTAGTGCTGCACTATCAAGCAACACGACTCTTTGGAAACATCTTCTAGTAATCATTAACGTTATACGGGCCTGGCACCCTCTATGGGTAAATGGCCTCATTTAAGAAGGACTTAAATCATTAATTTCTCATACTAGATTATAGATGTTCCATACACTGCATCCCATATTTGCCATAAAGACAAAATGGCTTAGTGCTGAACTGATTTCTTTTCGCTCGCCGCTACTAAGAAAATCCTTGTTAGTTTCTTTTCCTTCCCTCATTAATATGCTTAAATTCAGGGAGTTATCTCATATGAGTTGAGGTTGTTTAACACATACTATAAATAAATATTATTTAATATACTCAAATTTTAAATAAAATCCTTTCTATATATATTATCAAATAAGGGGCAATTCTATAAATATATTTATTATTATATTATAATAATAATAATTTCCCATTTTTATTATTAAAATCCAACATCTTTTATAAATATAAAAAAAAAAATTTAATATATTTTATGCTAGACATTCCCCAAAAAAATTGATAATATAGAATACTAAGATTCATTTATTTTATGGTATATTTTATATATTAATATTATGAATTCATATATAATATAAATCCAATAATATAACATGTGCTTAAGCATATTTTAAAAGAAAAAATAAAAAAAAAATTAATTTCTTAAATTTTTCTTCTTCATATACAAGCAACTTATTTAGCATAGTCTCACAACCCTCAACCATATGTAGTCCAAGCAGCACTTCAAAATTAATTAAAGTACATAACAGCATGGACTGCGATATGCGTTCAAAATGTCGATGTTCATGTGTCCTGCAGTTCACACGATGACGCACAGTTTGCTGCGTTCTTCATCGACCCATGAGCCAAGTGATCCACCGCTTAGAGTATTTAAATTTATTTTATTGGTACAAGTCAGATTTTATAAAAGAAAGAAAATATATAAAAAAAAAAAAAAATAAAAAAATTAATTAAAAATATAATCATATATAAATATATTTAAACATACATAAGTTATTCAACGTTCAAAACAAAATTTTAACTTAATTGTTTAAATTTTTCTTTATATATTTTTTTCAAATATATTTTCAATATTTTTTTTCTTTTTTTTTGTGATTTTTATTTAATAAATCTTTCTTTTTATCATTTTCTTTTCTTAATTCATTTTATAAAAAAAAGAAAAGAAATGAATAACTAATGTCTATTGTTGCGAATGTCCAATTCAAAAGAATCGTTAACTTAATTTTCTTTTAACAGAAATAAGTACAACATATGACATTAGTTTTATGCGTTCAAAATTTTTGTTTACGTATTTAAATGAAAGAAAATATTATCCAATCAAATAATACAAAACATGCGTTCAAAATTTTTGTTTACGTATTTAAATGAAAGAAAATATTATCCAATCAAATAATACAAAACATGCGTTCAAAATTTTTGTTTACGTATTTAAATGAAAGAAAATATTATCCAATCAAATAATACAAAACATGCGTTCAAAATTTGTTTGCCTTATATATTTGTTTCTTTATAGAAGGAACACGTTAATGATCCTTCCGCAGGTTCACCTACGGAAACCTTGTTACGACTTTTACTTCCTCTAAATAATCAAGTTCGGTCAACTTCTGCGAAACAACCGTAACACGTGAGAGCGTCACAGTGATCACGTCCGGAGACCTCACTAAATAATTCAATCGGTAGTAGCGACGGGCGGTGTGTACAAAGGGCAGGGACGTAATCAATACGAGTTAATGACTCACACTTACTGGG
>CAMPTQ010000023.1:0-2500 GCA_946965025.1 Blera fallax
TTGCATAGCCTTCATTTATGAATACAGTAAAATGTAGGAGTGTTTGAATGTGTTTATGTAAGTGGAGCCGTACCTGTTTGTTTGTCCCATTATAAGGACACTAGCTTCTTAAATGGACAAATTGCGTCTAGCAATAATGAGATTGAGCAATAACAGGTCTGTGATGCCCTTAGATGTCCTGGGCTGCACGCGCGCTACAATGAAAGTATCAACGTGTATTTCCTAGACCGAGAGGTCCGGGTAAACCGCTGAACCACTTTCATGCTTGGGATTGTGAACTGAAACTGTTCACATGAACTTGGAATTCCCAGTAAGTGTGAGTCATTAACTCGTATTGATTACGTCCCTGCCCTTTGTACACACCGCCCGTCGCTACTACCGATTGAATTATTTAGTGAGGTCTCCGGACGTGATCACTGTGACGCTCTCACGTGTTACGGTTGTTTCGCAGAAGTTGACCGAACTTGATTATTTAGAGGAAGTAAAAGTCGTAACAAGGTTTCCGTAGGTGAACCTGCGGAAGGATCATTAACGTGTTCCTTCTATAAAGAAACAAATATATAAGGCAAACAAATTTTGAACGCATGTTTTGTATTATTTGATTGGATAATATTTTCTTTCATTTAAATACGTAAACAAAAATTTTGAACGCATGTTTTGTATTATTTGATTGGATAATATTTTCTTTCATTTAAATACGTAAACAAAAATTTTGAACGCATGTTTTGTATTATTTGATTGGATAATATTTTCTTTCATTTAAATACGTAAACAAAAATTTTGAACGCATAAAACTAATGTCATATGTTGTACTTATTTCTGTTAAAAGAAAATTAAGTTAACGATTCTTTTGAATTGGACATTCGCAACAATAGACATTAGTTATTCATTTCTTTTCTTTTTTTTATAAAATGAATTAAGAAAAGAAAATGATAAAAAGAAAGATTTATTAAATAAAAATCACAAAAAAAAAGAAAAAAAATATTGAAAATATATTTGAAAAAAATATATAAAGAAAAATTTAAACAATTAAGTTAAAATTTTGTTTTGAACGTTGAATAACTTATGTATGTTTAAATATATTTATATATGATTATATTTTTAATTAATTTTTTTATTTTTTTTTTTTTTTATATATTTTCTTTCTTTTATAAAATCTGACTTGTACCAATAAAATAAATTTAAATACTCTAAGCGGTGGATCACTTGGCTCATGGGTCGATGAAGAACGCAGCAAACTGTGCGTCATCGTGTGAACTGCAGGACACATGAACATCGACATTTTGAACGCATATCGCAGTCCATGCTGTTATGTACTTTAATTAATTTTGAAGTGCTGCTTGGACTACATATGGTTGAGGGTTGTGAGACTATGCTAAATAAGTTGCTTGTATATGAAGAAGAAAAATTTAAGAAATTAATTTTTTTTTTATTTTTTCTTTTAAAATATGCTTAAGCACATGTTATATTATTGGATTTATATTATATATGAATTCATAATATTAATATATAAAATATACCATAAAATAAATGAATCTTAGTATTCTATATTATCAATTTTTTTGGGGAATGTCTAGCATAAAATATATTAAATTTTTTTTTTTATATTTATAAAAGATGTTGGATTTTAATAATAAAAATGGGAAATTATTATTATTATAATATAATAATAAATATATTTATAGAATTGCCCCTTATTTGATAATATATATAGAAAGGATTTTATTTAAAATTTGAGTATATTAAATAATATTTATTTATAGTATGTGTTAAACAACCTCAACTCATATGAGATAACTCCCTGAATTTAAGCATATTAATGAGGGAAGGAAAAGAAACTAACAAGGATTTTCTTAGTAGCGGCGAGCGAAAAGAAATCAGTTCAGCACTAAGCCATTTTGTCTTTATGGCAAATATGGGATGCAGTGTATGGAACATCTATAATCTAGTATGAGAAATTAATGATTTAAGTCCTTCTTAAATGAGGCCATTTACCCATAGAGGGTGCCAGGCCCGTATAACGTTAATGATTACTAGAAGATGTTTCCAAAGAGTCGTGTTGCTTGATAGTGCAGCACTAAGTTGGTGGTAAACTCCATCTAAAACTAAATATAACCATGAGACCGATAGTAAACAAGTACCGTGAGGGAAAGTTGAAAAGAACTCTGAATAGAGAGTTAAATAGTACGTGAAACTGCTTAGAGGTTAAGCCCGATGAACCTGAATATCCGTTATGGAAAATTCATCACTAATACTATGATATTTATCATATTATAGAAATAGTGTGCAATTTTTCCATATAAGGACATTGTAATCTGTTAATGTAATAAATATTTATCATAAGATCTTTTACTTAAGTTTATTCAAATTAGTTATTTTCGGATTTCTAACATAGAATAAATGTATTAGATTTGATAAATCATTGACAGATTTAATTATATAGAGTGCTTAAATTTTTCTTTTAAAATTTTACAATGGTGAATAAATCTATTGATTTATT
>CAMPTQ010000023.1:7500-12500 GCA_946965025.1 Blera fallax
TACTTTTATTCATGAAGAGATTCGTGAAATTATAACTTTTCTTCTGGTAAGAGGCCATGGAAAGCAAATATTAATTTATTTGTCTTGTGGCTCAAATAGACTTTAAAGAGTTTTATATTATATGTATTTATATATAAAATGGTAGCATATTCTTTGTGTAATATAAAGGAAAAATTGATATGAAATATAAGGAATTCTTAATTCTTTTTCATAATAATATTTGTATATTTTTTTAATAATATAACAAATATGCTTTAAAATGAAGTAAATGAGAAATTAGTATTTTGAAAATAATCATTGATAATGTATTTGTGAAAGGTTTACTTAGTAAAAATTACTCAAATAAGTTGAAAAAATGTCTCTTATTTGGTGTTTATTTTTGATTTAAAGTAACTTTGACCTTTGTGAAATATATTAAAATCCTCTATGATTTTAAGAGTATATAAATCTTTCTCTCTGTCATATATAGAAATAACATGTAAATACCTTATTTTATAAAGTTGTATTTATCGTTTATTTCTTTAATTTATATATGTTTATGAGTTGAAGTTTCTCTTAATATTATTTAGATGGAATTAATGTTATTTTTCAAATGAAAATTTCAAATAATATTTTATTTTATAACATTATTCTGGTTGATCCTGCCAGTAGTTATATGCTTGTCTCAAAGATTAAGCCATGCATGTCTAAGTACACACGAATTAAAAGTGAAACCGCAAAAGGCTCATTATATCAGTTATGGTTCATTAGATCGTTAACAGTTACTTGGATAACTGTGGTAATTCTAGAGCTAATACATGCAATATAAACACGGACCTTATGGAACGTGTGCTTTTATTAGGCTAAAACCAAGCGATTTTTTCGGAAATCGTTATTATGGTTGAACTCTAGATAATTTGCCGATCGTATGGTCTCGTACCGACGACAGATCTTTCAAATGTCTGCCCTATCAACTATTGATGGTAGTATCTAGGACTACCATGGTTGCAACGGGTAACGGGGAATCAGGGTTCGATTCCGGAGAGGGAGCCTGAGAAACGGCTACCACATCTAAGGAAGGCAGCAGGCGCGTAAATTACCCACTCCCAGTTCGGATAGGTAGTGACGAAAAATAACAATACAGGACTCATATCCGAGGCCCTGTAATTGGAATGAGTACACTTTAAATCCTTTAACAAGGACCTATTGGAGGGCAAGTCTGGTGCCAGCAGCCGCGGTAATTCCAGCTCCAATAGCGTATATTAAAGTTGTTGCGGTTAAAACGTTCGTAGTTGAATTTGTGCTTCATACGGGTAGTACAACTATAATTGTGGATTGTACATTACCTTATGTATGCAAGCGTATTACCGGTGGAGTTCTAATATATGATGGTACTTGTATCATTATGTATACCTCCTATTTAAACCTGCTTCAGTGCTCTTCATCGAGTGTTGTTGTGGGCCGGTACAATTACTTTGAACAAATTAGAGTGCTTAAAGCAGGCTCCAAATGCCTGAATATTTTGTGCATGGAATAATGAAATAAGACCTCTGTTCTACTTTCATTGGTTTTTAGATCAAGAGGTAATGATTAATAGAAGCAGTTTGGGGGCATTAGTATTACGACGCGAGAGGTGAAATTCTTGGACCGTCGTAAGACTAACTTAAGCGAAAGCATTTGCCAAAGATGTTTTCATTAATCAAGAACGAAAGTTAGAGGTTCGAAGGCGATCAGATACCGCCCTAGTTCTAACCATAAACGATGCCAGCTAGCAATTGGGTGTAGCTACTTCTATGGCTCTCTCAGTCGCTTCCCGGGAAACCAAAGCTTTTGGGCTCCGGGGGAAGTATGGTTGCAAAGCTGAAACTTAAAGGAATTGACGGAAGGGCACCACCAGGAGTGGAGCCTGCGGCTTAATTTGACTCAACACGGGAAAACTTACCAGGTCCGAACATAAGTGTGTAAGACAGATTGATAGCTCTTTCTCGAATCTATGGGTGGTGGTGCATGGCCGTTCTTAGTTCGTGGAGTGATTTGTCTGGTTAATTCCGATAACGAACGAGACTCAAATATATTAAATAGATGCTTTCAGGATTATGGTGTTGAAGCTTGCATAGCCTTCATTTATGAATACAGTAAAATGTAGGAGTGTTTGAATGTGTTTATGTAAGTGGAGCCGTACCTGTTTGTTTGTCCCATTATAAGGACACTAGCTTCTTAAATGGACAAATTGCGTCTAGCAATAATGAGATTGAGCAATAACAGGTCTGTGATGCCCTTAGATGTCCTGGGCTGCACGCGCGCTACAATGAAAGTATCAACGTGTATTTCCTAGACCGAGAGGTCCGGGTAAACCGCTGAACCACTTTCATGCTTGGGATTGTGAACTGAAACTGTTCACATGAACTTGGAATTCCCAGTAAGTGTGAGTCATTAACTCGTATTGATTACGTCCCTGCCCTTTGTACACACCGCCCGTCGCTACTACCGATTGAATTATTTAGTGAGGTCTCCGGACGTGATCACTGTGACGCTCTCACGTGTTACGGTTGTTTCGCAGAAGTTGACCGAACTTGATTATTTAGAGGAAGTAAAAGTCGTAACAAGGTTTCCGTAGGTGAACCTGCGGAAGGATCATTAACGTGTTCCTTCTATAAAGAAACAAATATATAAGGCAAACAAATTTTGAACGCATGTTTTGTATTATTTGATTGGATAATATTTTCTTTCATTTAAATACGTAAACAAAAATTTTGAACGCATGTTTTGTATTATTTGATTGGATAATATTTTCTTTCATTTAAATACGTAAACAAAAATTTTGAACGCATGTTTTGTATTATTTGATTGGATAATATTTTCTTTCATTTAAATACGTAAACAAAAATTTTGAACGCATAAAACTAATGTCATATGTTGTACTTATTTCTGTTAAAAGAAAATTAAGTTAACGATTCTTTTGAATTGGACATTCGCAACAATAGACATTAGTTATTCATTTCTTTTCTTTTTTTTATAAAATGAATTAAGAAAAGAAAATGATAAAAAGAAAGATTTATTAAATAAAAATCACAAAAAAAAAGAAAAAAAATATTGAAAATATATTTGAAAAAAATATATAAAGAAAAATTTAAACAATTAAGTTAAAATTTTGTTTTGAACGTTGAATAACTTATGTATGTTTAAATATATTTATATATGATTATATTTTTAATTAATTTTTTTATTTTTTTTTTTTTTTATATATTTTCTTTCTTTTATAAAATCTGACTTGTACCAATAAAATAAATTTAAATACTCTAAGCGGTGGATCACTTGGCTCATGGGTCGATGAAGAACGCAGCAAACTGTGCGTCATCGTGTGAACTGCAGGACACATGAACATCGACATTTTGAACGCATATCGCAGTCCATGCTGTTATGTACTTTAATTAATTTTGAAGTGCTGCTTGGACTACATATGGTTGAGGGTTGTGAGACTATGCTAAATAAGTTGCTTGTATATGAAGAAGAAAAATTTAAGAAATTAATTTTTTTTTTATTTTTTCTTTTAAAATATGCTTAAGCACATGTTATATTATTGGATTTATATTATATATGAATTCATAATATTAATATATAAAATATACCATAAAATAAATGAATCTTAGTATTCTATATTATCAATTTTTTTGGGGAATGTCTAGCATAAAATATATTAAATTTTTTTTTTTATATTTATAAAAGATGTTGGATTTTAATAATAAAAATGGGAAATTATTATTATTATAATATAATAATAAATATATTTATAGAATTGCCCCTTATTTGATAATATATATAGAAAGGATTTTATTTAAAATTTGAGTATATTAAATAATATTTATTTATAGTATGTGTTAAACAACCTCAACTCATATGAGATAACTCCCTGAATTTAAGCATATTAATGAGGGAAGGAAAAGAAACTAACAAGGATTTTCTTAGTAGCGGCGAGCGAAAAGAAATCAGTTCAGCACTAAGCCATTTTGTCTTTATGGCAAATATGGGATGCAGTGTATGGAACATCTATAATCTAGTATGAGAAATTAATGATTTAAGTCCTTCTTAAATGAGGCCATTTACCCATAGAGGGTGCCAGGCCCGTATAACGTTAATGATTACTAGAAGATGTTTCCAAAGAGTCGTGTTGCTTGATAGTGCAGCACTAAGTTGGTGGTAAACTCCATCTAAAACTAAATATAACCATGAGACCGATAGTAAACAAGTACCGTGAGGGAAAGTTGAAAAGAACTCTGAATAGAGAGTTAAATAGTACGTGAAACTGCTTAGAGGTTAAGCCCGATGAACCTGAATATCCGTTATGGAAAATTCATCACTAATACTATGATATTTATCATATTATAGAAATAGTGTGCAATTTTTCCATATAAGGACATTGTAATCTGTTAATGTAATAAATATTTATCATAAGATCTTTTACTTAAGTTTATTCAAATTAGTTATTTTCGGATTTCTAACATAGAATAAATGTATTAGATTTGATAAATCATTGACAGATTTAATTATATATAGTGCTTAAATTTTTCTTTTAAAATTTTACAATGGTGAATAAATCTATTGATTTATTTATATTGTATGCGCTTATATGATTAACAATGCGATAGATTCAGGATACCTTCGGGACCCGTCTTGAAACACGGACCAAGGAGTCTAACATATGTGCAAGTCATTGGGTATTTTTAATAAAACCCAATGGCATAATTAACTTAACTGTTTTAAATGGGATTAGTTTATATTTTATTATGAAATATAAATTCAATCCCGGGGCGTTCTATACAGTTATGCATAATGATATTTATATTATTTATGCCTCTAACTAGAGCGTACCTTGAGCATATATGCTGTGACCCGAAAGATGGTGAACTATACTTGATCAGGTTGAAGTCAGGGGAAACCCTGATGGAAGACCGAAACAGTTCTGACGTGCAAATCGATTGTCAGAATTGAGTATAGGGGCGAAAGACCAATCGAATCATCTA
>CAMPTQ010000023.1:30000-32500 GCA_946965025.1 Blera fallax
AACTGTGCGTCATCGTGTGAACTGCAGGACACATGAACATCGACATTTTGAACGCATATCGCAGTCCATGCTGTTATGTACTTTAATTAATTTTGAAGTGCTGCTTGGACTACATATGGTTGAGGGTTGTGAGACTATGCTAAATAAGTTGCTTGTATATGAAGAAGAAAAATTTAAGAAATTAATTTTTTTTTTATTTTTTCTTTTAAAATATGCTTAAGCACATGTTATATTATTGGATTTATATTATATATGAATTCATAATATTAATATATAAAATATACCATAAAATAAATGAATCTTAGTATTCTATATTATCAATTTTTTTGGGGAATGTCTAGCATAAAATATATTAAATTTTTTTTTTTATATTTATAAAAGATGTTGGATTTTAATAATAAAAATGGGAAATTATTATTATTATAATATAATAATAAATATATTTATAGAATTGCCCCTTATTTGATAATATATATAGAAAGGATTTTATTTAAAATTTGAGTATATTAAATAATATTTATTTATAGTATGTGTTAAACAACCTCAACTCATATGAGATAACTCCCTGAATTTAAGCATATTAATGAGGGAAGGAAAAGAAACTAACAAGGATTTTCTTAGTAGCGGCGAGCGAAAAGAAATCAGTTCAGCACTAAGCCATTTTGTCTTTATGGCAAATATGGGATGCAGTGTATGGAACATCTATAATCTAGTATGAGAAATTAATGATTTAAGTCCTTCTTAAATGAGGCCATTTACCCATAGAGGGTGCCAGGCCCGTATAACGTTAATGATTACTAGAAGATGTTTCCAAAGAGTCGTGTTGCTTGATAGTGCAGCACTAAGTTGGTGGTAAACTCCATCTAAAACTAAATATAACCATGAGACCGATAGTAAACAAGTACCGTGAGGGAAAGTTGAAAAGAACTCTGAATAGAGAGTTAAATAGTACGTGAAACTGCTTAGAGGTTAAGCCCGATGAACCTGAATATCCGTTATGGAAAATTCATCACTAATACTATGATATTTATCATATTATAGAAATAGTGTGCAATTTTTCCATATAAGGACATTGTAATCTGTTAATGTAATAAATATTTATCATAAGATCTTTTACTTAAGTTTATTCAAATTAGTTATTTTCGGATTTCTAACATAGAATAAATGTATTAGATTTGATAAATCATTGACAGATTTAATTATATATAGTGCTTAAATTTTTCTTTTAAAATTTTACAATGGTGAATAAATCTATTGATTTATTTATATTGTATGCGCTTATATGATTAACAATGCGATAGATTCAGGATACCTTCGGGACCCGTCTTGAAACACGGACCAAGGAGTCTAACATATGTGCAAGTCATTGGGTATTTTTAATAAAACCCAATGGCATAATTAACTTAACTGTTTTAAATGGGATTAGTTTATATTTTATTATGAAATATAAATTCAATCCCGGGGCGTTCTATACAGTTATGCATAATGATATTTATATTATTTATGCCTCTAACTAGAGCGTACCTTGAGCATATATGCTGTGACCCGAAAGATGGTGAACTATACTTGATCAGGTTGAAGTCAGGGGAAACCCTGATGGAAGACCGAAACAGTTCTGACGTGCAAATCGATTGTCAGAATTGAGTATAGGGGCGAAAGACCAATCGAATCATCTAGTAGCTGGTTCCCTCCGAAGTTTCCCTCAGGATAGCTGGTGCAATTAAAAATTATGTAAAATAATCTTATCTGGTAAAGCGAATGATTAGAGGCATTAGGGTCGAAACGACCTTAACCTATTCTCAAACTTTAAATGGGTAAGAACCTAGCCTTTCTTGATATGAAGGTTTAGGTTGTGATATATTGTGCCCAGTGGGCCACTTTTGGTAAGCAGAACTGGCGCTGTGGGATGAACCAAACGTAATGTTACGGTGCCCAAATTAACAACTCATGCAGATACCATGAAAGGCGTTGGTTGCTTAAAACAGCAGGACGGTGGACATGGAAGTCGTAATCCGCTAAGGAGTGTGTAACAACTCACCTGCCGAAGCAACTAGCCCTTAAAATGGATGGCGCTTAAGTTGTATACCTATACATTACCGCTAAAGTAGATGATTTATATTTAATTTCGATTGAATATAAATTTTGAAACTTTAGTGAGTAGGAGGGTACAATGGTGTGCTTAGAAGTGTTTGGCGTAAGCCTGCATGGAGCCGCTATTGGTACAGATCTTGGTGGTAGTAGCAAATAATCGAATGAGACCTTGGAGGACTGAAGTGGAGAAGGGTTTCGTGTGAACAGTGGTTGATCACGAGTTAGTCGGTCCTAAGTTCAAGGCGAAAGCCGAAAATTTTCAAGTTATAAATAAAATATATTTTATTCTCGAATCAAAGAATTTTATTTAATTAAAAATAAATAAAGTTTATTCGTTTATTTATATATATAATTTAGATACTTGATAATTTTTGAACGAAAGGGAATACGGTTCCAATTCCGTAACCTG
>CAMPTQ010000023.1:37500-40000 GCA_946965025.1 Blera fallax
GTATATTAAAGTTGTTGCGGTTAAAACGTTCGTAGTTGAATTTGTGCTTCATACGGGTAGTACAACTATAATTGTGGATTGTACATTACCTTATGTATGCAAGCGTATTACCGGTGGAGTTCTAATATATGATGGTACTTGTATCATTATGTATACCTCCTATTTAAACCTGCTTCAGTGCTCTTCATCGAGTGTTGTTGTGGGCCGGTACAATTACTTTGAACAAATTAGAGTGCTTAAAGCAGGCTCCAAATGCCTGAATATTTTGTGCATGGAATAATGAAATAAGACCTCTGTTCTACTTTCATTGGTTTTTAGATCAAGAGGTAATGATTAATAGAAGCAGTTTGGGGGCATTAGTATTACGACGCGAGAGGTGAAATTCTTGGACCGTCGTAAGACTAACTTAAGCGAAAGCATTTGCCAAAGATGTTTTCATTAATCAAGAACGAAAGTTAGAGGTTCGAAGGCGATCAGATACCGCCCTAGTTCTAACCATAAACGATGCCAGCTAGCAATTGGGTGTAGCTACTTCTATGGCTCTCTCAGTCGCTTCCCGGGAAACCAAAGCTTTTGGGCTCCGGGGGAAGTATGGTTGCAAAGCTGAAACTTAAAGGAATTGACGGAAGGGCACCACCAGGAGTGGAGCCTGCGGCTTAATTTGACTCAACACGGGAAAACTTACCAGGTCCGAACATAAGTGTGTAAGACAGATTGATAGCTCTTTCTCGAATCTATGGGTGGTGGTGCATGGCCGTTCTTAGTTCGTGGAGTGATTTGTCTGGTTAATTCCGATAACGAACGAGACTCAAATATATTAAATAGATGCTTTCAGGATTATGGTGTTGAAGCTTGCATAGCCTTCATTTATGAATACAGTAAAATGTAGGAGTGTTTGAATGTGTTTATGTAAGTGGAGCCGTACCTGTTTGTTTGTCCCATTATAAGGACACTAGCTTCTTAAATGGACAAATTGCGTCTAGCAATAATGAGATTGAGCAATAACAGGTCTGTGATGCCCTTAGATGTCCTGGGCTGCACGCGCGCTACAATGAAAGTATCAACGTGTATTTCCTAGA
The DNA here is from genome assembly GCA_946965025.1 of Blera fallax. Classification (NCBI taxonomy): domain Eukaryota; kingdom Metazoa; phylum Arthropoda; class Insecta; order Diptera; family Syrphidae; genus Blera; species Blera fallax. The sequence continues at coordinate 38,580 of CAMPTQ010000023.1, forward strand.
CCGAGAGGTCCGGGTAAACCGCTGAACCACTTTCATGCTTGGGATTGTGAACTGAAACTGTTCACATGAACTTGGAATTCCCAGTAAGTGTGAGTCATTAACTCGTATTGATTACGTCCCTGCCCTTTGTACACACCGCCCGTCGCTACTACCGATTGAATTATTTAGTGAGGTCTCCGGACGTGATCACTGTGACGCTCTCACGTGTTACGGTTGTTTCGCAGAAGTTGACCGAACTTGATTATTTAGAGGAAGTAAAAGTCGTAACAAGGTTTCCGTAGGTGAACCTGCGGAAGGATCATTAACGTGTTCCTTCTATAAAGAAACAAATATATAAGGCAAACAAATTTTGAACGCATGTTTTGTATTATTTGATTGGATAATATTTTCTTTCATTTAAATACGTAAACAAAAATTTTGAACGCATGTTTTGTATTATTTGATTGGATAATATTTTCTTTCATTTAAATACGTAAACAAAAATTTTGAACGCATGTTTTGTATTATTTGATTGGATAATATTTTCTTTCATTTAAATACGTAAACAAAAATTTTGAACGCATAAAACTAATGTCATATGTTGTACTTATTTCTGTTAAAAGAAAATTAAGTTAACGATTCTTTTGAATTGGACATTCGCAACAATAGACATTAGTTATTCATTTCTTTTCTTTTTTTTATAAAATGAATTAAGAAAAGAAAATGATAAAAAGAAAGATTTATTAAATAAAAATCACAAAAAAAAAGAAAAAAAATATTGAAAATATATTTGAAAAAAATATATAAAGAAAAATTTAAACAATTAAGTTAAAATTTTGTTTTGAACTTTGAATAACTTATGTATGTTTAAATATATTTATATATGATTATATTTTTAATTAATTTTTTTATTTTTTTTTTTTTTTATATATTTTCTTTCTTTTATAAAATCTGACTTGTACCAATAAAATAAATTTAAATACTCTAAGCGGTGGATCACTTGGCTCATGGGTCGATGAAGAACGCAGCAAACTGTGCGTCATCGTGTGAACTGCAGGACACATGAACATCGACATTTTGAACGCATATCGCAGTCCATGCTGTTATGTACTTTAATTAATTTTGAAGTGCTGCTTGGACTACATATGGTTGAGGGTTGTGAGACTATGCTAAATAAGTTGCTTGTATATGAAGAAGAAAAATTTAAGAAATTAATTTTTTTTTTATTTTTTCTTTTAAAATATGCTTAAGCACATGTTATATTATTGGATTTATATTATATATGAATTCATAATATTAATATATAAAATATACCATAAAATAAATGAATCTTAGTATTCTATATTATCAATTTTTTTGGGGAATGTCTAGCATAAAATATATTAAATTTTTTTTTTTATATTTATAAAAGATGTTGGATTTTAATAATAAAAATGGGAAAT
>CAMPTQ010000024.1:2500-5000 GCA_946965025.1 Blera fallax
CACGTATATATATATTTATTTTATTTGTAACGCATTTAATGCAATGCGTATGAAATAATATATTATAATATATATATATTAGCATAATTACATATAATATTTATGTTATATATATATGGAAAGCTGATCCCTGTGGTAAAATTATATTTCACTCTGAATTATCTAATATATTATTATTAAATAATATACATATAAAAGTATTATTGATGTTTAACAATTTATGTTATTTTGGCATAAAAAGTACAACATCATATTATACTATTATATTAATTTATGCGTTGGTAGTAAAATAATTTTGAATTAAATAAAGAATTTTAGAATAATTTTTTTTTTTTAAATTATATTTCAACCATTTTAATAATGTGTTTCTTATTATTTTAAAATTAATTGTTCTTCTTTTCTTTTTTTTAACTCTTAAATATTTTACTTCAAAATTATGATATTAACTTTATATTCTGAAATTTACTTTTCTCAAATAATTGATGCCATATAAAAATATAATAAGCAAATAAAAAGAGTTGGTAGTTAAAAAATCTTTTGAGTTTAATAAGAGAATTTTAAAAACAATTTTTAAACAATGTTTAATAACATATTCATATGTGTATATCTTTATCATTGCTTTAAAGTGTTTTTCATTCTTTTTATTTTTCTCTTAAATTTTTACAATAAAAATTTTCTTTCATTTTGGACTTAGAGTTTTTTTCAAGAAAATTTCTTCGTACATTATGGACTTAGAAAATTTTTGAAAATTTTTTCTACTTGAAATTTTTTTTTTTTATTTTCTTTCGTCATCTTAGACTTAGAAAATTATTAAAATTTTTTTCATTTGAAAAAAAAAAAAAAAATCTTTCCTTCATTTTGGACTTAGAATTTTTTTCGAGAAAATTTCTTCGTCTTTATGGACTTAGAAAATTTTCAAAAATTTTTTTCACTTGAAAATTTTTTTTTTATTTTCTTTCATTTTATTTAAATTTTTTTCATTTGAAAACAAAAAAAAATTTTTTTTACTTTCATTTTGGACTTAGAATTTTTTTCGAGAAAATTTCTTCGTATAATAAATTTTTCTAAAATTTATAAATTTTTCATCAAAAATAAGAATAAAATTTCTTTCATGATGATTCTAATGATATAAAGTAATTTTTCAAAAAAAAAAAAAAAATAATTTTTATCTCCGGTAAAGTTCATTTTTACACTATCTTATAGAATGTCTAAATATATTTTATCATTATGGGGCAATCGATGGTCAAAAGTCGAGCACATTGAAATTCGGGCATTTGAACGGCTGAATGACACATAAATGTTGTATGGGGTAGAAATGTGTTAAATGTCGAAAAATTGATGTGGTGGTATTTTGATAAAAAAATTTTACTAAAAATTCATACTTAGTAATTTTTTTGAAAAAAAGTTTTTTTTTTCGAAAAAAATTATTTTTTACACAATTCAATAGAATGTGTATTTATGATGAAAAATGAGAGTAAAAGTGATATTATGATGGTTTGGACGAAAAAATGGGCCTTTTTTTATGGTTAAACCATATAAAAGTAAAACAGAGTTAAGTCCACTTTTACACTATTCTAGGAAATCTCTAAATATTTTTTTTATTTAGAGGGTTCTGAGGGCTTATTCATGAAGAAATTCGTGAAACTAAATTTGATACTTTTATTCATGAAGAGATTCGTGAAATTATAACTTTTCTTCTGGTAAGAGGCCATGGAAAGCAAATATTAATTTATTTGTCTTGTGGCTCAAATAGACTTTAAAGAGTTTTATATTATATGTATTTATATATAAAATGGTAGCATATTCTTTGTGTAATATAAAGGAAAAATTGATATGAAATATAAGGAATTCTTAATTCTTTTTCATAATAATATTTGTATATTTTTTTAATAATATAACAAATATGCTTTAAAATGAAGTAAATGAGAAATTAGTATTTTGAAAATAATCATTGATAATGTATTTGTGAAAGGTTTACTTAGTAAAAATTACTCAAATAAGTTGAAAAAATGTCTCTTATTTGGTGTTTATTTTTGATTTAAAGTAACTTTGACCTTTGTGAAATATATTAAAATCCTCTATGATTTTAAGAGTATATAAATCTTTCTCTCTGTCATATATAGAAATAACATGTAAATACCTTATTTTATAAAGTTGTATTTATCGTTTATTTCTTTAATTTATATATGTTTATGAGTTGAAGTTTCTCTTAATATTATTTAGATGGAATTAATGTTATTTTTCAAATGAAAATTTCAAATAATATTTTATTTTATAACATTATTCTGGTTGATCCTGCCAGTAGTTATATGCTTGTCTCAAAGATTAAGCCATGCATGTCTAAGTACACACGAATTAAAAGTGAAACCGCAAAAGGCTCATTATATCAGTTATGGTTCATTAGATCGTTAACAGTTACTTGGATAACTGTGGTAATTCTAGAGCTAATACATGCAATATAAACACGGACCTTATGGAACGTGTGCTTTTATTAGGCTAA
>CAMPTQ010000024.1:7500-10000 GCA_946965025.1 Blera fallax
TTTTGAAGTGCTGCTTGGACTACATATGGTTGAGGGTTGTGAGACTATGCTAAATAAGTTGCTTGTATATGAAGAAGAAAAATTTAAGAAATTAATTTTTTTTTTATTTTTTCTTTTAAAATATGCTTAAGCACATGTTATATTATTGGATTTATATTATATATGAATTCATAATATTAATATATAAAATATACCATAAAATAAATGAATCTTAGTATTCTATATTATCAATTTTTTTGGGGAATGTCTAGCATAAAATATATTAAATTTTTTTTTTTATATTTATAAAAGATGTTGGATTTTAATAATAAAAATGGGAAATTATTATTATTATAATATAATAATAAATATATTTATAGAATTGCCCCTTATTTGATAATATATATAGAAAGGATTTTATTTAAAATTTGAGTATATTAAATAATATTTATTTATAGTATGTGTTAAACAACCTCAACTCATATGAGATAACTCCCTGAATTTAAGCATATTAATGAGGGAAGGAAAAGAAACTAACAAGGATTTTCTTAGTAGCGGCGAGCGAAAAGAAATCAGTTCAGCACTAAGCCATTTTGTCTTTATGGCAAATATGGGATGCAGTGTATGGAACATCTATAATCTAGTATGAGAAATTAATGATTTAAGTCCTTCTTAAATGAGGCCATTTACCCATAGAGGGTGCCAGGCCCGTATAACGTTAATGATTACTAGAAGATGTTTCCAAAGAGTCGTGTTGCTTGATAGTGCAGCACTAAGTTGGTGGTAAACTCCATCTAAAACTAAATATAACCATGAGACCGATAGTAAACAAGTACCGTGAGGGAAAGTTGAAAAGAACTCTGAATAGAGAGTTAAATAGTACGTGAAACTGCTTAGAGGTTAAGCCCGATGAACCTGAATATCCGTTATGGAAAATTCATCACTAATACTATGATATTTATCATATTATAGAAATAGTGTGCAATTTTTCCATATAAGGACATTGTAATCTGTTAATGTAATAAATATTTATCATAAGATCTTTTACTTAAGTTTATTCAAATTAGTTATTTTCGGATTTCTAACATAGAATAAATGTATTAGATTTGATAAATCATTGACAGATTTAATTATATATAGTGCTTAAATTTTTCTTTTAAAATTTTACAATGGTGAATAAATCTATTGATTTATTTATATTGTATGCGCTTATATGATTAACAATGCGATAGATTCAGGATACCTTCGGGACCCGTCTTGAAACACGGACCAAGGAGTCTAACATATGTGCAAGTCATTGGGTATTTTTAATAAAACCCAATGGCATAATTAACTTAACTGTTTTAAATGGGATTAGTTTATATTTTATTATGAAATATAAATTCAATCCCGGGGCGTTCTATACAGTTATGCATAATGATATTTATATTATTTATGCCTCTAACTAGAGCGTACCTTGAGCATATATGCTGTGACCCGAAAGATGGTGAACTATACTTGATCAGGTTGAAGTCAGGGGAAACCCTGATGGAAGACCGAAACAGTTCTGACGTGCAAATCGATTGTCAGAATTGAGTATAGGGGCGAAAGACCAATCGAATCATCTAGTAGCTGGTTCCCTCCGAAGTTTCCCTCAGGATAGCTGGTGCAATTAAAAATTATGTAAAATAATCTTATCTGGTAAAGCGAATGATTAGAGGCATTAGGGTCGAAACGACCTTAACCTATTCTCAAACTTTAAATGGGTAAGAACCTAGCCTTTCTTGATATGAAGGTTTAGGTTGTGATATATTGTGCCCAGTGGGCCACTTTTGGTAAGCAGAACTGGCGCTGTGGGATGAACCAAACGTAATGTTACGGTGCCCAAATTAACAACTCATGCAGATACCATGAAAGGCGTTGGTTGCTTAAAACAGCAGGACGGTGGACATGGAAGTCGTAATCCGCTAAGGAGTGTGTAACAACTCACCTGCCGAAGCAACTAGCCCTTAAAATGGATGGCGCTTAAGTTGTATACCTATACATTACCGCTAAAGTAGATGATTTATATTTAATTTCGATTGAATATAAATTTTGAAACTTTAGTGAGTAGGAGGGTACAATGGTGTGCTTAGAAGTGTTTGGCGTAAGCCTGCATGGAGCCGCTATTGGTACAGATCTTGGTGGTAGTAGCAAATAATCGAATGAGACCTTGGAGGACTGAAGTGGAGAAGGGTTTCGTGTGAACAGTGGTTGATCACGAGTTAGTCGGTCCTAAGTTCAAGGCGAAAGCCGAAAATTTTCAAGTTATAAATAAAATATATTTTATTCTCGAATCAAAGAATTTTATTTAATTAAAAATAAATAAAGTTTATTCGTTTATTTATATATATAATTTAGATACTTGATAATTTTTGAACGAAAGGGAATACGGTTCCAATTCCGTAACCTGTTGAGTATCCGTTTGTTATTAAAAATGGGCATTTTGCTCATCCTGGCAACAGGAACGACCATAAAGAAGCCGTCGAGAGATATCGAAAGA
>CAMPTQ010000024.1:27500-28696 GCA_946965025.1 Blera fallax
AAGTTGAAAAGAACTCTGAATAGAGAGTTAAATAGTACGTGAAACTGCTTAGAGGTTAAGCCCGATGAACCTGAATATCCGTTATGGAAAATTCATCACTAATACTATGATATTTATCATATTATAGAAATAGTGTGCAATTTTTCCATATAAGGACATTGTAATCTGTTAATGTAATAAATATTTATCATAAGATCTTTTACTTAAGTTTATTCAAATTAGTTATTTTCGGATTTCTAACATAGAATAAATGTATTAGATTTGATAAATCATTGACAGATTTAATTATATATAGTGCTTAAATTTTTCTTTTAAAATTTTACAATGGTGAATAAATCTATTGATTTATTTATATTGTATGCGCTTATATGATTAACAATGCGATAGATTCAGGATACCTTCGGGACCCGTCTTGAAACACGGACCAAGGAGTCTAACATATGTGCAAGTCATTGGGTATTTTTAATAAAACCCAATGGCATAATTAACTTAACTGTTTTAAATGGGATTAGTTTATATTTTATTATGAAATATAAATTCAATCCCGGGGCGTTCTATACAGTTATGCATAATGATATTTATATTATTTATGCCTCTAACTAGAGCGTACCTTGAGCATATATGCTGTGACCCGAAAGATGGTGAACTATACTTGATCAGGTTGAAGTCAGGGGAAACCCTGATGGAAGACCGAAACAGTTCTGACGTGCAAATCGATTGTCAGAATTGAGTATAGGGGCGAAAGACCAATCGAATCATCTAGTAGCTGGTTCCCTCCGAAGTTTCCCTCAGGATAGCTGGTGCAATTAAAAATTATGTAAAATAATCTTATCTGGTAAAGCGAATGATTAGAGGCATTAGGGTCGAAACGACCTTAACCTATTCTCAAACTTTAAATGGGTAAGAACCTAGCCTTTCTTGATATGAAGGTTTAGGTTGTGATATATTGTGCCCAGTGGGCCACTTTTGGTAAGCAGAACTGGCGCTGTGGGATGAACCAAACGTAATGTTACGGTGCCCAAATTAACAACTCATGCAGATACCATGAAAGGCGTTGGTTGCTTAAAACAGCAGGACGGTGGACATGGAAGTCGTAATCCGCTAAGGAGTGTGTAACAACTCACCTGCCGAAGCAACTAGCCCTTAAAATGGATGGCGCTTAAGTTGTATACCTATACATTACCGCTAAAGTAGAT
>CAMPTQ010000025.1:0-18171 GCA_946965025.1 Blera fallax
CACATAACCCATCCGATGACCTATAACCTACCACACGCCTATATATGTATGTCATGCCACGCCTACAAATAAGCGACGTCAATAACCAACAAAAACCCCAAAAAAACTAACACCGTACCCGATTTCTCATTCCCGTGACTTAAAGTAACAAAAAAAGCCTTTCAAAGCGTCTTTTCGGCACTTTCCTCTCACTCAATGCCCCTTCCCCACCCCCCAACCCCTTACCCAATCCTCTGATCTACAAGCTGAGACAACTTTCAAGTCCGTGCATGCAATGCCACGCCCACAATCGTCCCCTCGCCGAAAGTTGAGCAATTGCATGCCTTAAAAGTGTCCTTTCGCCACTTTCCCCTGGCCCAATGCCCCCTCCCCAACCATTCCCACATAACCCATCCGATGACCTATAACCTACCACACGCCTATATATGTATGTCATGCCACGCCTACAAATAAGCGACGTCAATAACCAACAAAAACCCCAAAAAAACTAACACCGTACCCGATTTCTCATTCCCGTGACTTAAAGTAACAAAAAAAGCCTTTCAAAGCGTCTTTTCGGCACTTTCCTCTCACTCAATGCCCCTTCCCCACCCCCCAACCCCTTACCCAATCCTCTGATCTACAAGCTGAGACAACTTTCAAGTCCGTGCATGCAATGCCACGCCCACAATCGTCCCCTCGCCGAAAGTTGAGCAATTGCATGCCTTAAAAGTGTCCTTTCGCCACTTTCCCCTGGCCCAATGCCCCCTCCCCAACCATTCCCACATAACCCATCCGATGACCTATAACCTACCACACGCCTATATATGTATGTCATGCCACGCCTACAAATAAGCGACGTCAATAACCAACAAAAACCCCAAAAAAACTAACACCGTACCCGATTTCTCATTCCCGTGACTTAAAGTAACAAAAAAAGCCTTTCAAAGCGTCTTTTCGGCACTTTCCTCTCACTCAATGCCCCTTCCCCACCCCCCAACCCCTTACCCAATCCTCTGATCTACAAGCTGAGACAACTTTCAAGTCCGTGCATGCAATGCCACGCCCACAATCGTCCCCTCGCCGAAAGTTGAGCAATTGCATGCCTTAAAAGTGTCCTTTCGCCACTTTCCCCTGGCCCAATGCCCCCTCCCCAACCATTCCCACATAACCCATCCGATGACCTATAACCTACCACACGCCTATATATGTATGTCATGCCACGCCTACAAATAAGCGACGTCAATAACCAACAAAAACCCCAAAAAAACTAACACCGTACCCGATTTCTCATTCCCGTGACTTAAAGTAACAAAAAAAGCCTTTCAAAGCGTCTTTTCGGCACTTTCCTCTCACTCAATGCCCCTTCCCCACCCCCCAACCCCTTACCCAATCCTCTGATCTACAAGCTGAGACAACTTTCAAGTCCGTGCATGCAATGCCACGCCCACAATCGTCCCCTCGCCGAAAGTTGAGCAATTGCATGCCTTAAAAGTGTCCTTTCGCCACTTTCCCCTGGCCCAATGCCCCCTCCCCAACCATTCCCACATAACCCATCCGATGACCTATAACCTACCACACGCCTATATATGTATGTCATGCCACGCCTACAAATAAGCGACGTCAATAACCAACAAAAACCCCAAAAAAACTAACACCGTACCCGATTTCTCATTCCCGTGACTTAAAGTAACAAAAAAAGCCTTTCAAAGCGTCTTTTCGGCACTTTCCTCTCACTCAATGCCCCTTCCCCACCCCCCAACCCCTTACCCAATCCTCTGATCTACAAGCTGAGACAACTTTCAAGTCCGTGCATGCAATGCCACGCCCACAATCGTCCCCTCGCCGAAAGTTGAGCAATTGCATGCCTTAAAAGTGTCCTTTCGCCACTTTCCCCTGGCCCAATGCCCCCTCCCCAACCATTCCCACATAACCCATCCGATGACCTATAACCTACCACACGCCTATATATGTATGTCATGCCACGCCTACAAATAAGCGACGTCAATAACCAACAAAAACCCCAAAAAAACTAACACCGTACCCGATTTCTCATTCCCGTGACTTAAAGTAACAAAAAAAGCCTTTCAAAGCGTCTTTTCGGCACTTTCCTCTCACTCAATGCCCCTTCCCCACCGCCCAACCCCTTACCCAATCCTCTGATCTACAAGCTGAGACAACTTTCAAGTCCGTGCATGCAATGCCACGCCCACAATCGTCCCCTCGCCGAAAGTTGAGCAATTGCATGCCTTAAAAGTGTCCTTTCGCCACTTTCCCCTGGCCCAATGCCCCCTCCCCAACCATTCCCACATAACCCATCCGATGACCTATAACCTACCACACGCCTATATATGTATGTCATGCCACGCCTACAAATAAGCGACGTCAATAACCAACAAAAACCCCAAAAAAACTAACACCGTACCCGATTTCTCATTCCCGTGACTTAAAGTAACAAAAAAAGCCTTTCAAAGCGTCTTTTCGGCACTTTCCTCTCACTCAATGCCCCTTCCCCACCCCCCAACCCCTTACCCAATCCTCTGATCTACAAGCTGAGACAACTTTCAAGTCCGTGCATGCAATGCCACGCCCACAATCGTCCCCTCGCCGAAAGTTGAGCAATTGCATGCCTTAAAAGTGTCCTTTCGCCACTTTCCCCTGGCCCAATGCCCCCTCCCCAACCATTCCCACATAACCCATCCGATGACCTATAACCTACCACACGCCTATATATGTATGTCATGCCACGCCTACAAATAAGCGACGTCAATAACCAACAAAAACCCCAAAAAAACTAACACCGTACCCGATTTCTCATTCCCGTGACTTAAAGTAACAAAAAAAGCCTTTCAAAGCGTCTTTTCGGCACTTTCCTCTCACTCAATGCCCCTTCCCCACCCCCCAACCCCTTACCCAATCCTCTGATCTACAAGCTGAGACAACTTTCAAGTCCGTGCATGCAATGCCACGCCCACAATCGTCCCCTCGCCGAAAGTTGAGCAATTGCATGCCTTAAAAGTGTCCTTTCGCCACTTTCCCCTGGCCCAATGCCCCCTCCCCAACCATTCCCACATAACCCATCCGATGACCTATAACCTACCACACGCCTATATATGTATGTCATGCCACGCCTACAAATAAGCGACGTCAATAACCAACAAAAACCCCAAAAAAACTAACACCGTACCCGATTTCTCATTCCCGTGACTTAAAGTAACAAAAAAAGCCTTTCAAAGCGTCTTTTCGGCACTTTCCTCTCACTCAATGCCCCTTCCCCACCCCCCAACCCCTTACCCAATCCTCTGATCTACAAGCTGAGACAACTTTCAAGTCCGTGCATGCAATGCCACGCCCACAATCGTCCCCTCGCCGAAAGTTGAGCAATTGCATGCCTTAAAAGTGTCCTTTCGCCACTTTCCCCTGGCCCAATGCCCCCTCCCCAACCATTCCCACATAACCCATCCGATGACCTATAACCTACCACACGCCTATATATGTATGTCATGCCACGCCTACAAATAAGCGACGTCAATAACCAACAAAAACCCCAAAAAAACTAACACCGTACCCGATTTCTCATTCCCGTGACTTAAAGTAACAAAAAAAGCCTTTCAAAGCGTCTTTTCGGCACTTTCCTCTCACTCAATGCCCCTTCCCCACCCCCCAACCCCTTACCCAATCCTCTGATCTACAAGCTGAGACAACTTTCAAGTCCGTGCATGCAATGCCACGCCCACAATCGTCCCCTCGCCGAAAGTTGAGCAATTGCATGCCTTAAAAGTGTCCTTTCGCCACTTTCCCCTGGCCCAATGCCCCCTCCCCAACCATTCCCACATAACCCATCCGATGACCTATAACCTACCACACGCCTATATATGTATGTCATGCCACGCCTACAAATAAGCGACGTCAATAACCAACAAAAACCCCAAAAAAACTAACACCGTACCCGATTTCTCATTCCCGTGACTTAAAGTAACAAAAAAAGCCTTTCAAAGCGTCTTTTCGGCACTTTCCTCTCACTCAATGCCCCTTCCCCACCCCCCAACCCCTTACCCAATCCTCTGATCTACAAGCTGAGACAACTTTCAAGTCCGTGCATGCAATGCCACGCCCACAATCGTCCCCTCGCCGAAAGTTGAGCAATTGCATGCCTTAAAAGTGTCCTTTCGCCACTTTCCCCTGGCCCAATGCCCCCTCCCCAACCATTCCCACATAACCCATCCGATGACCTATAACCTACCACACGCCTATATATGTATGTCATGCCACGCCTACAAATAAGCGACGTCAATAACCAACAAAAACCCCAAAAAAACTAACACCGTACCCGATTTCTCATTCCCGTGACTTAAAGTAACAAAAAAAGCCTTTCAAAGCGTCTTTTCGGCACTTTCCTCTCACTCAATGCCCCTTCCCCACCCGCCAACCCCTTACCCAATCCTCTGATCTACAAGCTGAGACAACTTTCAAGTCCGTGCATGCAATGCCACGCCCACAATCGTCCCCTCGCCGAAAGTTGAGCAATTGCATGCCTTAAAAGTGTCCTTTCGCCACTTTCCCCTGGCCCAATGCCCCCTCCCCAACCATTCCCACATAACCCATCCGATGACCTATAACCTACCACACGCCTATATATGTATGTCATGCCACGCCTACAAATAAGCGACGTCAATAACCAACAAAAACCCCAAAAAAACTAACACCGTACCCGATTTCTCATTCCCGTGACTTAAAGTAACAAAAAAAGCCTTTCAAAGCGTCTTTTCGGCACTTTCCTCTCACTCAATGCCCCTTCCCCACCCCCCAACCCCTTACCCAATCCTCTGATCTACAAGCTGAGACAACTTTCAAGTCCGTGCATGCAATGCCACGCCCACAATCGTCCCCTCGCCGAAAGTTGAGCAATTGCATGCCTTAAAAGTGTCCTTTCGCCACTTTCCCCTGGCCCAATGCCCCCTCCCCAACCATTCCCACATAACCCATCCGATGACCTATAACCTACCACACGCCTATATATGTATGTCATGCCACGCCTACAAATAAGCGACGTCAATAACCAACAAAAACCCCAAAAAAACTAACACCGTACCCGATTTCTCATTCCCGTGACTTAAAGTAACAAAAAAAGCCTTTCAAAGCGTCTTTTCGGCACTTTCCTCTCACTCAATGCCCCTTCCCCACCCCCCAACCCCTTACCCAATCCTCTGATCTACAAGCTGAGACAACTTTCAAGTCCGTGCATGCAATGCCACGCCCACAATCGTCCCCTCGCCGAAAGTTGAGCAATTGCATGCCTTAAAAGTGTCCTTTCGCCACTTTCCCCTGGCCCAATGCCCCCTCCCCAACCATTCCCACATAACCCATCCGATGACCTATAACCTACCACACGCCTATATATGTATGTCATGCCACGCCTACAAATAAGCGACGTCAATAACCAACAAAAACCCCAAAAAAACTAACACCGTACCCGATTTCTCATTCCCGTGACTTAAAGTAACAAAAAAAGCCTTTCAAAGCGTCTTTTCGGCACTTTCCTCTCACTCAATGCCCCTTCCCCACCCCCCAACCCCTTACCCAATCCTCTGATCTACAAGCTGAGACAACTTTCAAGTCCGTGCATGCAATGCCACGCCCACAATCGTCCCCTCGCCGAAGGTAAGCTAATTCAATGCTTCCAAGTCACCTTTCGCCATTCTCCCCCGGCCCAATGCCCTCACCTTAACCATTCCCATATACCGCATAGGCGCATACGATGGCCTATAACCTTCTCTTTCTCCGATCTTGTTTTTTCATACACTTCCTTTTGCCTTTTCTTCTTTACTCTATATATTTCTCCTGGCTATGTTTAACCAATCATCGGCATAATAATCGTCTCTCTCATGTCTTTTCTCTCACCTCTATTATATCTACATATTTATTTCCTTTATGTCGCCTTTCGTGGGGTGTAAGCTATGATTTTTATTTTTCATTTTCTTCTTCCCTTTTCTTCGTTATTTGTAAACTCGCTCATCTGTCCTTAAGCACTTCTTCTAGGGAATGATGATCGCTACCGATTTCCACCCCTATTTTAATTCCTGTGTCTACTAGCTCCCCTTTATTATGTTTTTCTACTATAATATACGAGTAATCTGTAATGGATTTACTTAGAATTTCACTAGTGTATTTATGTATGTCTTTATGTGAAAAGAGAGAGTTTGCGATCAATAGGTAATTTATTAGGAAGAAATCCAGTAATCTCCTTCCGTTGGTGTTTAGAGTCATTTCTCCATGTATTCCTATGACTCCTTTCCTTTTTTCTTTTCATTTCCCCTTCTAGAACTTAAATCGCTGGCTATGATTATCTTCCCTTTTTTCCTGTCGCATACTTCTGTCCCATAATTTATCTTTTTCTTCCTTCTTTTCGTCCTCGTTCGGTCCGTATGCTACGACTATTGTTTTGGTTTCTCCGCATTTTCCTAATTCCACCTCTAGTATTTTTTCGCTTACTACTTATAACTCTCTGATATCATTTATTTTATTATTTTTCACCTCGCAAGCTACTCCTGCTCTTGGATTAGTGCTTTCTACTACCCCTCTGTATATCATAAGGTATCCATTATCTCATTTATTACATTTTTCACCTCTTTTATTTGTTTGTGTCAGTGCTAAAGTCCACATTAATTCTGTTTAAGCATTCAATAATTTCTAGTTCCTTTTCCTTTATTCCCCTCACATTGCACTTTGACTTTCCTGTCTTCTTCGTTCTGCTTTTTCTCGTGGCTACTTGTTTTTTCTTTAGCATTCTTCCCTTCTTCCTTGGATCTTTTTTGCTTTTGTTGCTATTTGATTGGTTTTATAGGATGAACTTGTGCTCTTCATTTAGGTCTCCAAAAGCTCGTTGTGCTCCCCTCGTTTGTCGAATTGTTAGGAATAGTGGTGTGTGATGTGGAAATTTTGCGTTGAGAGCGGATGTCGGTATTGGGATAATGGGGAGGTGTGTTAGATCCGGTATCGTTGAGAATCGCAGTATCTTCAGTTTTAACCTCACTGTTGCAGAGCAGTGGCAGAGGAAGTGTTCTGTATCTTCCTTTCAACATCACTTGGACAATCAATAAGTGTGAGTGTGAGACAACTTTCAAGTCCGTGCATGCAATGCCACGCCCACAATCGTCCCCTCGCCGAAAGTTGAGCAATTGCATGCCTTAAAAGTGTCCTTTCGCCACTTTCCCCTGGCCCAATGCCCCCTCCCCAACCATTCCCACATAACCCATCCGATGACCTATAACCTACCACACGCCTATATATGTATGTCATGCCACGCCTACAAATAAGCGACGTCAATAACCAACAAAAACCCCAAAAAAACTAACACCGTACCCGATTTCTCATTCCCGTGACTTAAAGTAACAAAAAAAGCCTTTCAAAGCGTCTTTTCGGCACTTTCCTCTCACTCAATGCCCCTTCCCCACCCCCCAACCCCTTACCCAATCCTCTGATCTACAAGCTGAGACAACTTTCAAGTCCGTGCATGCAATGCCACGCCCACAATCGTCCCCTCGCCGAAAGTTGAGCAATTGCATGCCTTAAAAGTGTCCTTTCGCCACTTTCCCCTGGCCCAATGCCCCCTCCCCAACCATTCCCACATAACCCATCCGATGACCTATAACCTACCACACGCCTATATATGTATGTCATGCCACGCCTACAAATAAGCGACGTCAATAACCAACAAAAACCCCAAAAAAACTAACACCGTACCCGATTTCTCATTCCCGTGACTTAAAGTAACAAAAAAAGCCTTTCAAAGCGTCTTTTCGGCACTTTCCTCTCACTCAATGCCCCTTCCCCACCCCCCAACCCCTTACCCAATCCTCTGATCTACAAGCTGAGACAACTTTCAAGTCCGTGCATGCAATGCCACGCCCACAATCGTCCCCTCGCCGAAAGTTGAGCAATTGCATGCCTTAAAAGTGTCCTTTCGCCACTTTCCCCTGGCCCAATGCCCCCTCCCCAACCATTCCCACATAACCCATCCGATGACCTATAACCTACCACACGCCTATATATGTATGTCATGCCACGCCTACAAATAAGCGACGTCAATAACCAACAAAAACCCCAAAAAAACTAACACCGTACCCGATTTCTCATTCCCGTGACTTAAAGTAACAAAAAAAGCCTTTCAAAGCGTCTTTTCGGCACTTTCCTCTCACTCAATGCCCCTTCCCCACCCCCCAACCCCTTACCCAATCCTCTGATCTACAAGCTGAGACAACTTTCAAGTCCGTGCATGCAATGCCACGCCCACAATCGTCCCCTCGCCGAAAGTTGAGCAATTGCATGCCTTAAAAGTGTCCTTTCGCCACTTTCCCCTGGCCCAATGCCCCCTCCCCAACCATTCCCACATAACCCATCCGATGACCTATAACCTACCACACGCCTATATATGTATGTCATGCCACGCCTACAAATAAGCGACGTCAATAACCAACAAAAACCCCAAAAAAACTAACACCGTACCCGATTTCTCATTCCCGTGACTTAAAGTAACAAAAAAAGCCTTTCAAAGCGTCTTTTCGGCACTTTCCTCTCACTCAATGCCCCTTCCCCAGCCCCCAACCCCTTACCCAATCCTCTGATCTACAAGCTGAGACAACTTTCAAGTCCGTGCATGCAATGCCACGCCCACAATCGTCCCCTCGCCGAAAGTTGAGCAATTGCATGCCTTAAAAGTGTCCTTTCGCCACTTTCCCCTGGCCCAATGCCCCCTCCCCAACCATTCCCACATAACCCATCCGATGACCTATAACCTACCACACGCCTATATATGTATGTCATGCCACGCCTACAAATAAGCGACGTCAATAACCAACAAAAACCCCAAAAAAACTAACACCGTACCCGATTTCTCATTCCCGTGACTTAAAGTAACAAAAAAAGCCTTTCAAAGCGTCTTTTCGGCACTTTCCTCTCACTCAATGCCCCTTCCCCACCCCCCAACCCCTTACCCAATCCTCTGATCTACAAGCTGAGACAACTTTCAAGTCCGTGCATGCAATGCCACGCCCACAATCGTCCCCTCGCCGAAAGTTGAGCAATTGCATGCCTTAAAAGTGTCCTTTCGCCACTTTCCCCTGGCCCAATGCCCCCTCCCCAACCATTCCCACATAACCCATCCGATGACCTATAACCTACCACACGCCTATATATGTATGTCATGCCACGCCTACAAATAAGCGACGTCAATAACCAACAAAAACCCCAAAAAAACTAACACCGTACCCGATTTCTCATTCCCGTGACTTAAAGTAACAAAAAAAGCCTTTCAAAGCGTCTTTTCGGCACTTTCCTCTCACTCAATGCCCCTTCCCCACCCCCCAACCCCTTACCCAATCCTCTGATCTACAAGCTGAGACAACTTTCAAGTCCGTGCATGCAATGCCACGCCCACAATCGTCCCCTCGCCGAAAGTTGAGCAATTGCATGCCTTAAAAGTGTCCTTTCGCCACTTTCCCCTGGCCCAATGCCCCCTCCCCAACCATTCCCACATAACCCATCCGATGACCTATAACCTACCACACGCCTATATATGTATGTCATGCCACGCCTACAAATAAGCGACGTCAATAACCAACAAAAACCCCAAAAAAACTAACACCGTACCCGATTTCTCATTCCCGTGACTTAAAGTAACAAAAAAAGCCTTTCAAAGCGTCTTTTCGGCACTTTCCTCTCACTCAATGCCCCTTCCCCACCCCCCAACCCCTTACCCAATCCTCTGATCTACAAGCTGAGACAACTTTCAAGTCCGTGCATGCAATGCCACGCCCACAATCGTCCCCTCGCCGAAAGTTGAGCAATTGCATGCCTTAAAAGTGTCCTTTCGCCACTTTCCCCTGGCCCAATGCCCCCTCCCCAACCATTCCCACATAACCCATCCGATGACCTATAACCTACCACACGCCTATATATGTATGTCATGCCACGCCTACAAATAAGCGACGTCAATAACCAACAAAAACCCCAAAAAAACTAACACCGTACCCGATTTCTCATTCCCGTGACTTAAAGTAACAAAAAAAGCCTTTCAAAGCGTCTTTTCGGCACTTTCCTCTCACTCAATGCCCCTTCCCCACCCCCCAACCCCTTACCCAATCCTCTGATCTACAAGCTGAGACAACTTTCAAGTCCGTGCATGCAATGCCACGCCCACAATCGTCCCCTCGCCGAAAGTTGAGCAATTGCATGCCTTAAAAGTGTCCTTTCGCCACTTTCCCCTGGCCCAATGCCCCCTCCCCAACCATTCCCACATAACCCATCCGATGACCTATAACCTACCACACGCCTATATATGTATGTCATGCCACGCCTACAAATAAGCGACGTCAATAACCAACAAAAACCCCAAAAAAACTAACACCGTACCCGATTTCTCATTCCCGTGACTTAAAGTAACAAAAAAAGCCTTTCAAAGCGTCTTTTCGGCACTTTCCTCTCACTCAATGCCCCTTCCCCACCCCCCAACCCCTTACCCAATCCTCTGATCTACAAGCTGAGACAACTTTCAAGTCCGTGCATGCAATGCCACGCCCACAATCGTCCCCTCGCCGAAAGTTGAGCAATTGCATGCCTTAAAAGTGTCCTTTCGCCACTTTCCCCTGGCCCAATGCCCCCTCCCCAACCATTCCCACATAACCCATCCGATGACCTATAACCTACCACACGCCTATATATGTATGTCATGCCACGCCTACAAATAAGCGACGTCAATAACCAACAAAAACCCCAAAAAAACTAACACCGTACCCGATTTCTCATTCCCGTGACTTAAAGTAACAAAAAAAGCCTTTCAAAGCGTCTTTTCGGCACTTTCCTCTCACTCAATGCCCCTTCCCCACCCCCCAACCCCTTACCCAATCCTCTGATCTACAAGCTGAGACAACTTTCAAGTCCGTGCATGCAATGCCACGCCCACAATCGTCCCCTCGCCGAAAGTTGAGCAATTGCATGCCTTAAAAGTGTCCTTTCGCCACTTTCCCCTGGCCCAATGCCCCCTCCCCAACCATTCCCACATAACCCATCCGATGACCTATAACCTACCACACGCCTATATATGTATGTCATGCCACGCCTACAAATAAGCGACGTCAATAACCAACAAAAACCCCAAAAAAACTAACACCGTACCCGATTTCTCATTCCCGTGACTTAAAGTAACAAAAAAAGCCTTTCAAAGCGTCTTTTCGGCACTTTCCTCTCACTCAATGCCCCTTCCCCACCCCCCAACCCCTTACCCAATCCTCTGATCTACAAGCTGAGACAACTTTCAAGTCCGTGCATGCAATGCCACGCCCACAATCGTCCCCTCGCCGAAAGTTGAGCAATTGCATGCCTTAAAAGTGTCCTTTCGCCACTTTCCCCTGGCCCAATGCCCCCTCCCCAACCATTCCCACATAACCCATCCGATGACCTATAACCTACCACACGCCTATATATGTATGTCATGCCACGCCTACAAATAAGCGACGTCAATAACCAACAAAAACCCCAAAAAAACTAACACCGTACCCGATTTCTCATTCCCGTGACTTAAAGTAACAAAAAAAGCCTTTCAAAGCGTCTTTTCGGCACTTTCCTCTCACTCAATGCCCCTTCCCCACCCCCCAACCCCTTACCCAATCCTCTGATCTACAAGCTGAGACAACTTTCAAGTCCGTGCATGCAATGCCACGCCCACAATCGTCCCCTCGCCGAAAGTTGAGCAATTGCATGCCTTAAAAGTGTCCTTTCGCCACTTTCCCCTGGCCCAATGCCCCCTCCCCAACCATTCCCACATAACCCATCCGATGACCTATAACCTACCACACGCCTATATATGTATGTCATGCCACGCCTACAAATAAGCGACGTCAATAACCAACAAAAACCCCAAAAAAACTAACACCGTACCCGATTTCTCATTCCCGTGACTTAAAGTAACAAAAAAAGCCTTTCAAAGCGTCTTTTCGGCACTTTCCTCTCACTCAATGCCCCTTCCCCACCCCCCAACCCCTTACCCAATCCTCTGATCTACAAGCTGAGACAACTTTCAAGTCCGTGCATGCAATGCCACGCCCACAATCGTCCCCTCGCCGAAAGTTGAGCAATTGCATGCCTTAAAAGTGTCCTTTCGCCACTTTCCCCTGGCCCAATGCCCCCTCCCCAACCATTCCCACATAACCCATCCGATGACCTATAACCTACCACACGCCTATATATGTATGTCATGCCACGCCTACAAATAAGCGACGTCAATAACCAACAAAAACCCCAAAAAAACTAACACCGTACCCGATTTCTCATTCCCGTGACTTAAAGTAACAAAAAAAGCCTTTCAAAGCGTCTTTTCGGCACTTTCCTCTCACTCAATGCCCCTTCCCCACCCCCCAACCCCTTACCCAATCCTCTGATCTACAAGCTGAGACAACTTTCAAGTCCGTGCATGCAATGCCACGCCCACAATCGTCCCCTCGCCGAAAGTTGAGCAATTGCATGCCTTAAAAGTGTCCTTTCGCCACTTTCCCCTGGCCCAATGCCCCCTCCCCAACCATTCCCACATAACCCATCCGATGACCTATAACCTACCACACGCCTATATATGTATGTCATGCCACGCCTACAAATAAGCGACGTCAATAACCAACAAAAACCCCAAAAAAACTAACACCGTACCCGATTTCTCATTCCCGTGACTTAAAGTAACAAAAAAAGCCTTTCAAAGCGTCTTTTCGGCACTTTCCTCTCACTCAATGCCCCTTCCCCACCCCCCAACCCCTTACCCAATCCTCTGATCTACAAGCTGAGACAACTTTCAAGTCCGTGCATGCAATGCCACGCCCACAATCGTCCCCTCGCCGAAAGTTGAGCAATTGCATGCCTTAAAAGTGTCCTTTCGCCACTTTCCCCTGGCCCAATGCCCCCTCCCCAACCATTCCCACATAACCCATCCGATGACCTATAACCTACCACACGCCTATATATGTATGTCATGCCACGCCTACAAATAAGCGACGTCAATAACCAACAAAAACCCCAAAAAAACTAACACCGTACCCGATTTCTCATTCCCGTGACTTAAAGTAACAAAAAAAGCCTTTCAAAGCGTCTTTTCGGCACTTTCCTCTCACTCAATGCCCCTTCCCCACCCCCCAACCCCTTACCCAATCCTCTGATCTACAAGCTGAGACAACTTTCAAGTCCGTGCATGCAATGCCACGCCCACAATCGTCCCCTCGCCGAAAGTTGAGCAATTGCATGCCTTAAAAGTGTCCTTTCGCCACTTTCCCCTGGCCCAATGCCCCCTCCCCAACCATTCCCACATAACCCATCCGATGACCTATAACCTACCACACGCCTATATATGTATGTCATGCCACGCCTACAAATAAGCGACGTCAATAACCAACAAAAACCCCAAAAAAACTAACACCGTACCCGATTTCTCATTCCCGTGACTTAAAGCAACAAAAAAAGCCTTTCAAAGCGTCTTTTCGGCACTTTCCTCTCACTCAATGCCCCTTCCCCACCCCCCAACCCCTTACCCCAATCCTCTGATCTACAAGCTGAGACAACTTTCAAGTCCGTGCATGCAATGCCACGCCCACAATCGTCCCCTCGCCGAAAGTTGAGCAATTGCATGCCTTAAAAGTGTCCTTTCGCCACTTTCCCCTGGCCCAATGCCCCCTCCCCAACCATTCCCACATAACCCATCCGATGACCTATAACCTACCACACGCCTATATATGTATGTCATGCCACGCCTACAAATAAGCGACGTCAATAACCAACAAAAACCCCAAAAAAACTAACACCGTACCCGATTTCTCATTCCCGTGACTTAAAGTAACAAAAAAAGCCTTTCAAAGCGTCTTTTCGGCACTTTCCTCTCACTCAATGCCCCTTCCCCACCCCCCAACCCCTTACCCAATCCTCTGATCTACAAGCTGAGACAACTTTCAAGTCCGTGCATGCAATGCCACGCCCACAATCGTCCCCTCGCCGAAAGTTGAGCAATTGCATGCCTTAAAAGTGTCCTTTCGCCACTTTCCCCTGGCCCAATGCCCCCTCCCCAACCATTCCCACATAACCCATCCGATGACCTATAACCTACCACACGCCTATATATGTATGTCATGCCACGCCTACAAATAAGCGACGTCAATAACCAACAAAAACCCCAAAAAAACTAACACCGTACCCGATTTCTCATTCCCGTGACTTAAAGTAACAAAAAAAGCCTTTCAAAGCGTCTTTTCGGCACTTTCCTCTCACTCAATGCCCCTTCCCCACCCCCCAACCCCTTACCCAATCCTCTGATCTACAAGCTGAGACAACTTTCAAGTCCGTGCATGCAATGCCACGCCCACAATCGTCCCCTCGCCGAAAGTTGAGCAATTGCATGCCTTAAAAGTGTCCTTTCGCCACTTTCCCCTGGCCCAATGCCCCCTCCCCAACCATTCCCACATAACCCATCCGATGACCTATAACCTACCACACGCCTATATATGTATGTCATGCCACGCCTACAAATAAGCGACGTCAATAACCAACAAAAACCCCAAAAAAACTAACACCGTACCCGATTTCTCATTCCCGTGACTTAAAGTAACAAAAAAAGCCTTTCAAAGCGTCTTTTCGGCACTTTCCTCTCACTCAATGCCCCTTCCCCACCCCCCAACCCCTTACCCAATCCTCTGATCTACAAGCTGAGACAACTTTCAAGTCCGTGCATGCAATGCCACGCCCACAATCGTCCCCTCGCCGAAAGTTGAGCAATTGCATGCCTTAAAAGTGTCCTTTCGCCACTTTCCCCTGGCCCAATGCCCCCTCCCCAACCATTCCCACATAACCCATCCGATGACCTATAACCTACCACACGCCTATATATGTATGTCATGCCACGCCTACAAATAAGCGACGTCAATAACCAACAAAAACCCCAAAAAAACTAACACCGTACCCGATTTCTCATTCCCGTGACTTAAAGTAACAAAAAAAGCCTTTCAAAGCGTCTTTTCGGCACTTTCCTCTCACTCAATGCCCCTTCCCCACCCCCCCAACCCCTTACCCAATCCTCTGATCTACAAGCTGAGACAACTTTCAAGTCCGTGCATGCAATGCCACGCCCACAATCGTCCCCTCGCCGAAAGTTGAGCAATTGCATGCCTTAAAAGTGTCCTTTCGCCACTTTCCCCTGGCCCAATGCCCCCTCCCCAACCATTCCCACATAACCCATCCGATGACCTATAACCTACCACACGCCTATATATGTATGTCATGCCACGCCTACAAATAAGCGACGTCAATAACCAACAAAAACCCCAAAAAAACTAACACCGTACCCGATTTCTCATTCCCGTGACTTAAAGTAACAAAAAAAGCCTTTCAAAGCGTCTTTTCGGCACTTTCCTCTCACTCAATGCCCCTTCCCCACCCCCCCAACCCCTTACCCAATCCTCTGATCTACAAGCTGAGACAACTTTCAAGTCCGTGCATGCAATGCCACGCCCACAATCGTCCCCTCGCCGAAAGTTGAGCAATTGCATGCCTTAAAAGTGTCCTTTCGCCACTTTCCCCTGGCCCAATGCCCCCTCCCCAACCATTCCCACATAACCCATCCGATGACCTATAACCTACCACACGCCTATATATGTATGTCATGCCACGCCTACAAATAAGCGACGTCAATAACCAACAAAAACCCCAAAAAAACTAACACCGTACCCGATTTCTCATTCCCGTGACTTAAAGTAACAAAAAAAGCCTTTCAAAGCGTCTTTTCGGCACTTTCCTCTCACTCAATGCCCCTTCCCCACCCCCCAACCCCTTACCCAATCCTCTGATCTACAAGCTGAGACAACTTTCAAGTCCGTGCATGCAATGCCACGCCCACAATCGTCCCCTCGCCGAAAGTTGAGCAATTGCATGCCTTAAAAGTGTCCTTTCGCCACTTTCCCCTGGCCCAATGCCCCCTCCCCAACCATTCCCACATAACCCATCCGATGACCTATAACCTACCACACGCCTATATATGTATGTCATGCCACGCCTACAAATAAGCGACGTCAATAACCAACAAAAACCCCAAAAAAACTAACACCGTACCCGATTTCTCATTCCCGTGACTTAAAGTAACAAAAAAAGCCTTTCAAAGCGTCTTTTCGGCACTTTCCTCTCACTCAATGCCCCTTCCCCACCCCCCAACCCCTTACCCAATCCTCTGATCTACAAGCTGAGACAACTTTCAAGTCCGTGCATGCAATGCCACGCCCACAATCGTCCCCTCGCCGAAAGTTGAGCAATTGCATGCCTTAAAAGTGTCCTTTCGCCACTTTCCCCTGGCCCAATGCCCCCTCCCCAACCATTCCCACATAACCCATCCGATGACCTATAACCTACCACACGCCTATATATGTATGTCATGCCACGCCTACAAATAAGCGACGTCAATAACCAACAAAAACCCCAAAAAAACTAACACCGTACCCGATTTCTCATTCCCGTGACTTAAAGTAACAAAAAAAGCCTTTCAAAGCGTCTTTTCGGCACTTTCCTCTCACTCAATGCCCCTTCCCCACCCCCCAACCCCTTACCCAATCCTCTGATCTACAAGCTGAGACAACTTTCAAGTCCGTGCATGCAATGCCACGCCCACAATCGTCCCCTCGCCGAAAGTTGAGCAATTGCATGCCTTAAAAGTGTCCTTTCGCCACTTTCCCCTGGCCCAATGCCCCCTCCCCAACCATTCCCACATAACCCATCCGATGACCTATAACCTACCACACGCCTATATATGTATGTCATGCCACGCCTACAAATAAGCGACGTCAATAACCAACAAAAACCCCAAAAAAACTAACACCGTACCCGATTTCTCATTCCCGTGACTTAAAGTAACAAAAAAAGCCTTTCAAAGCGTCTTTTCGGCACTTTCCTCTCACTCAATGCCCCTTCCCCACCCCCCAACCCCTTACCCAATCCTCTGATCTACAAGCTGAGACAACTTTCAAGTCCGTGCATGCAATGCCACGCCCACAATCGTCCCCTCGCCGAAAGTTGAGCAATTGCATGCCTTAAAAGTGTCCTTTCGCCACTTTCCCCTGGCCCAATGCCCCCTCCCCAACCATTCCCACATAACCCATCCGATGACCTATAACCTACCACACGCCTATATATGTATGTCATGCCACGCCTACAAATAAGCGACGTCAATAACCAACAAAAACCCCAAAAAAACTAACACCGTACCCGATTTCTCATTCCCGTGACTTAAAGTAACAAAAAAAGCCTTTCAAAGCGTCTTTTCGGCACTTTCCTCTCACTCAATGCCCCTTCCCCATCCCCCAGCCCCTTACCCAATCCTCTGATCTACAAGCTGAGACAACTTTCAAGTCCGTGCATGCAATGCCACGCCCACAATCGTCCCCTCGCCGAAAGTTGAGCAATTGCATGCCTTAAAAGTGTCCTTTCGCCACTTTCCCCTGGCCCAATGCCCCCTCCCCAACCATTCCCACATAACCCATCCGATGACCTATAACCTACCACACGCCTATATATGTATGTCATGCCACGCCTACAAATAAGCGACGTCAATAACCAACAAAAACCCCAAAAAAACTAACACCGTACCCGATTTCTCATTCCCGTGACTTAAAGTAACAAAAAAAGCCTTTCAAAGCGTCTTTTCGGCACTTTCCTCTCACTCAATGCCCCTTCCCCACCCCCCAACCCCTTACCCAATCCTCTGATCTACAAGCTGAGACAACTTTCAAGTCCGTGCATGCAATGCCACGCCCACAATCGTCCCCTCGCCGAAAGTTGAGCAATTGCATGCCTTAAAAGTGTCCTTTCGCCACTTTCCCCTGGCCCAATGCCCCCTCCCCAACCATTCCCACATAACCCATCCGATGACCTATAACCTACCACACGCCTATATATGTATGTCATGCCACGCCTACAAATAAGCGACGTCAATAACCAACAAAAACCCCAAAAAAACTAACACCGTACCCGATTTCTCATTCCCGTGACTTAAAGTAACAAAAAAAGCCTTTCAAAGCGTCTTTTCGGCACTTTCCTCTCACTCAATGCCCCTTCCCCACCCCCCAACCCCTTACCCAATCCTCTGATCTACAAGCTGAGACAACTTTCAAGTCCGTGCATGCAATG
>CAMPTQ010000026.1:0-181999 GCA_946965025.1 Blera fallax
CACATAACCCATCCGATGACCTATAACCTACCACACGCCTATATATGTATGTCATGCCACGCCTACAAATAAGCGACGTCAATAACCAACAAAAACCCCAAAAAAACTAACACCGTACCCGATTTCTCATTCCCGTGACTTAAAGTAACAAAAAAAAGCCTTTCAAAGCGTCTTTTCGACACTTTCATCTCACTCAATGCCCCTTCCCCACCCCCCAACCCCTTACCCAATCCTCTGATCTACAAGCTGAGACAACTTTCAAGTCCGTGCATGCAATGCCACGCCCACAATCGTCCCCTCGCCGAAAGTTGAGCAATTGCATGCCTTAAAAGTGTCCTTTCGCCACTTTCCCCTGGCCCAATGCCCCCTCCCCAACCATTCCCACATAACCCATCCGATGACCTATAACCTACCACACGCCTATATATGTATGTCATGCCACGCCTACAAATAAGCGACGTCAATAACCAACAAAAACCCCAAAAAAACTAACACCGTACCCGATTTCTCATTCCCGTGACTTAAAGTAACAAAAAAAGCCTTTCAAAGCGTCTTTTCGGCACTTTCCTCTCACTCAATGCCCCTTCCCCACCCCCCAACCCCTTACCCAATCCTCTGATCTACAAGCTGAGACAACTTTCAAGTCCGTGCATGCAATGCCACGCCCACAATCGTCCCCTCGCCGAAAGTTGAGCAATTGCATGCCTTAAAAGTGTCCTTTCGCCACTTTCCCCTGGCCCAATGCCCCCTCCCCAACCATTCCCACATAACCCATCCGATGACCTATAACCTACCACACGCCTATATATGTATGTCATGCCACGCCTACAAATAAGCGACGTCAATAACCAACAAAAACCCCAAAAAAACTAACACCGTACCCGATTTCTCATTCCCGTGACTTAAAGTAACAAAAAAAGCCTTTCAAAGCGTCTTTTCGGCACTTTCCTCTCACTCAATGCCCCTTCCCCACCCCCCAACCCCTTACCCAATCCTCTGATCTACAAGCTGAGACAACTTTCAAGTCCGTGCATGCAATGCCACGCCCACAATCGTCCCCTCGCCGAAAGTTGAGCAATTGCATGCCTTAAAAGTGTCCTTTCGCCACTTTCCCCTGGCCCAATGCCCCCTCCCCAACCATTCCCACATAACCCATCCGATGACCTATAACCTACCACACGCCTATATATGTATGTCATGCCACGCCTACAAATAAGCGACGTCAATAACCAACAAAAACCCCAAAAAAACTAACACCGTACCCGATTTCTCATTCCCGTGACTTAAAGTAACAAAAAAAGCCTTTCAAAGCGTCTTTTCGGCACTTTCCTCTCACTCAATGCCCCTTCCCCACCCCCCAACCCCTTACCCAATCCTCTGATCTACAAGCTGAGACAACTTTCAAGTCCGTGCATGCAATGCCACGCCCACAATCGTCCCCTCGCCGAAAGTTGAGCAATTGCATGCCTTAAAAGTGTCCTTTCGCCACTTTCCCCTGGCCCAATGCCCCCTCCCCAACCATTCCCACATAACCCATCCGATGACCTATAACCTACCACACGCCTATATATGTATGTCATGCCACGCCTACAAATAAGCGACGTCAATAACCAACAAAAACCCCAAAAAAACTAACACCGTACCCGATTTCTCATTCCCGTGACTTAAAGTAACAAAAAAAGCCTTTCAAAGCGTCTTTTCGGCACTTTCCTCTCACTCAATGCCCCTTCCCCACCCCCCAACCCCTTACCCAATCCTCTGATCTACAAGCTGAGACAACTTTCAAGTCCGTGCATGCAATGCCACGCCCACAATCGTCCCCTCGCCGAAAGTTGAGCAATTGCATGCCTTAAAAGTGTCCTTTCGCCACTTTCCCCTGGCCCAATGCCCCCTCCCCAACCATTCCCACATAACCCATCCGATGACCTATAACCTACCACACGCCTATATATGTATGTCATGCCACGCCTACAAATAAGCGACGTCAATAACCAACAAAAACCCCAAAAAAACTAACACCGTACCCGATTTCTCATTCCCGTGACTTAAAGTAACAAAAAAAGCCTTTCAAAGCGTCTTTTCGGCACTTTCCTCTCACTCAATGCCCCTTCCCCACCCCCCAACCCCTTACCCAATCCTCTGATCTACAAGCTGAGACAACTTTCAAGTCCGTGCATGCAATGCCACGCCCACAATCGTCCCCTCGCCGAAAGTTGAGCAATTGCATGCCTTAAAAGTGTCCTTTCGCCACTTTCCCCTGGCCCAATGCCCCCTCCCCAACCATTCCCACATAACCCATCCGATGACCTATAACCTACCACACGCCTATATATGTATGTCATGCCACGCCTACAAATAAGCGACGTCAATAACCAACAAAAACCCCAAAAAAACTAACACCGTACCCGATTTCTCATTCCCGTGACTTAAAGTAACAAAAAAAGCCTTTCAAAGCGTCTTTTCGGCACTTTCCTCTCACTCAATGCCCCTTCCCCACCCCCCAACCCCTTACCCAATCCTCTGATCTACAAGCTGAGACAACTTTCAAGTCCGTGCATGCAATGCCACGCCCACAATCGTCCCCTCGCCGAAAGTTGAGCAATTGCATGCCTTAAAAGTGTCCTTTCGCCACTTTCCCCTGGCCCAATGCCCCCTCCCCAACCATTCCCACATAACCCATCCGATGACCTATAACCTACCACACGCCTATATATGTATGTCATGCCACGCCTACAAATAAGCGACGTCAATAACCAACAAAAACCCCAAAAAAACTAACACCGTACCCGATTTCTCATTCCCGTGACTTAAAGTAACAAAAAAAGCCTTTCAAAGCGTCTTTTCGGCACTTTCCTCTCACTCAATGCCCCTTCCCCACCCCCCAACCCCTTACCCAATCCTCTGATCTACAAGCTGAGACAACTTTCAAGTCCGTGCATGCAATGCCACGCCCACAATCGTCCCCTCGCCGAAAGTTGAGCAATTGCATGCCTTAAAAGTGTCCTTTCGCCACTTTCCCCTGGCCCAATGCCCCCTCCCCAACCATTCCCACATAACCCATCCGATGACCTATAACCTACCACACGCCTATATATGTATGTCATGCCACGCCTACAAATAAGCGACGTCAATAACCAACAAAAACCCCAAAAAAACTAACACCGTACCCGATTTCTCATTCCCGTGACTTAAAGTAACAAAAAAAGCCTTTCAAAGCGTCTTTTCGGCACTTTCCTCTCACTCAATGCCCCTTCCCCACCCCCCAACCCCTTACCCAATCCTCTGATCTACAAGCTGAGACAACTTTCAAGTCCGTGCATGCAATGCCACGCCCACAATCGTCCCCTCGCCGAAAGTTGAGCAATTGCATGCCTTAAAAGTGTCCTTTCGCCACTTTCCCCTGGCCCAATGCCCCCTCCCCAACCATTCCCACATAACCCATCCGATGACCTATAACCTACCACACGCCTATATATGTATGTCATGCCACGCCTACAAATAAGCGACGTCAATAACCAACAAAAACCCCAAAAAAACTAACACCGTACCCGATTTCTCATTCCCGTGACTTAAAGTAACAAAAAAAGCCTTTCAAAGCGTCTTTTCGGCACTTTCCTCTCACTCAATGCCCCTTCCCCACCCCCCAACCCCTTACCCAATCCTCTGATCTACAAGCTGAGACAACTTTCAAGTCCGTGCATGCAATGCCACGCCCACAATCGTCCCCTCGCCGAAAGTTGAGCAATTGCATGCCTTAAAAGTGTCCTTTCGCCACTTTCCCCTGGCCCAATGCCCCCTCCCCAACCATTCCCACATAACCCATCCGATGACCTATAACCTACCACACGCCTATATATGTATGTCATGCCACGCCTACAAATAAGCGACGTCAATAACCAACAAAAACCCCAAAAAAACTAACACCGTACCCGATTTCTCATTCCCGTGACTTAAAGTAACAAAAAAAGCCTTTCAAAGCGTCTTTTCGGCACTTTCCTCTCACTCAATGCCCCTTCCCCACCCCCCAACCCCTTACCCAATCCTCTGATCTACAAGCTGAGACAACTTTCAAGTCCGTGCATGCAATGCCACGCCCACAATCGTCCCCTCGCCGAAAGTTGAGCAATTGCATGCCTTAAAAGTGTCCTTTCGCCACTTTCCCCTGGCCCAATGCCCCCTCCCCAACCATTCCCACATAACCCATCCGATGACCTATAACCTACCACACGCCTATATATGTATGTCATGCCACGCCTACAAATAAGCGACGTCAATAACCAACAAAAACCCCAAAAAAACTAACACCGTACCCGATTTCTCATTCCCGTGACTTAAAGTAACAAAAAAAGCCTTTCAAAGCGTCTTTTCGGCACTTTCCTCTCACTCAATGCCCCTTCCCCACCCCCCAACCCCTTACCCAATCCTCTGATCTACAAGCTGAGACAACTTTCAAGTCCGTGCATGCAATGCCACGCCCACAATCGTCCCCTCGCCGAAAGTTGAGCAATTGCATGCCTTAAAAGTGTCCTTTCGCCACTTTCCCCTGGCCCAATGCCCCCTCCCCAACCATTCCCACATAACCCATCCGATGACCTATAACCTACCACACGCCTATATATGTATGTCATGCCACGCCTACAAATAAGCGACGTCAATAACCAACAAAAACCCCAAAAAAACTAACACCGTACCCGATTTCTCATTCCCGTGACTTAAAGTAACAAAAAAAGCCTTTCAAAGCGTCTTTTCGGCACTTTCCTCTCACTCAATGCCCCTTCCCCACCCCCCAACCCCTTACCCAATCCTCTGATCTACAAGCTGAGACAACTTTCAAGTCCGTGCATGCAATGCCACGCCCACAATCGTCCCCTCGCCGAAAGTTGAGCAATTGCATGCCTTAAAAGTGTCCTTTCGCCACTTTCCCCTGGCCCAATGCCCCCTCCCCAACCATTCCCACATAACCCATCCGATGACCTATAACCTACCACACGCCTATATATGTATGTCATGCCACGCCTACAAATAAGCGACGTCAATAACCAACAAAAACCCCAAAAAAACTAACACCGTACCCGATTTCTCATTCCCGTGACTTAAAGTAACAAAAAAAGCCTTTCAAAGCGTCTTTTCGGCACTTTCCTCTCACTCAATGCCCCTTCCCCACCCCCCAACCCCTTACCCAATCCTCTGATCTACAAGCTGAGACAACTTTCAAGTCCGTGCATGCAATGCCACGCCCACAATCGTCCCCTCGCCGAAAGTTGAGCAATTGCATGCCTTAAAAGTGTCCTTTCGCCACTTTCCCCTGGCCCAATGCCCCCTCCCCAACCATTCCCACATAACCCATCCGATGACCTATAACCTACCACACGCCTATATATGTATGTCATGCCACGCCTACAAATAAGCGACGTCAATAACCAACAAAAACCCCAAAAAAACTAACACCGTACCCGATTTCTCATTCCCGTGACTTAAAGTAACAAAAAAAGCCTTTCAAAGCGTCTTTTCGGCACTTTCCTCTCACTCAATGCCCCTTCCCCACCCCCCAACCCCTTACCCAATCCTCTGATCTACAAGCTGAGACAACTTTCAAGTCCGTGCATGCAATGCCACGCCCACAATCGTCCCCTCGCCGAAAGTTGAGCAATTGCATGCCTTAAAAGTGTCCTTTCGCCACTTTCCCCTGGCCCAATGCCCCCTCCCCAACCATTCCCACATAACCCATCCGATGACCTATAACCTACCACACGCCTATATATGTATGTCATGCCACGCCTACAAATAAGCGACGTCAATAACCAACAAAAACCCCAAAAAAACTAACACCGTACCCGATTTCTCATTCCCGTGACTTAAAGTAACAAAAAAAGCCTTTCAAAGCGTCTTTTCGGCACTTTCCTCTCACTCAATGCCCCTTCCCCACCCCCCAACCCCTTACCCAATCCTCTGATCTACAAGCTGAGACAACTTTCAAGTCCGTGCATGCAATGCCACGCCCACAATCGTCCCCTCGCCGAAAGTTGAGCAATTGCATGCCTTAAAAGTGTCCTTTCGCCACTTTCCCCTGGCCCAATGCCCCCTCCCCAACCATTCCCACATAACCCATCCGATGACCTATAACCTACCACACGCCTATATATGTATGTCATGCCACGCCTACAAATAAGCGACGTCAATAACCAACAAAAACCCCAAAAAAACTAACACCGTACCCGATTTCTCATTCCCGTGACTTAAAGTAACAAAAAAAGCCTTTCAAAGCGTCTTTTCGGCACTTTCCTCTCACTCAATGCCCCTTCCCCACCCCCCAACCCCTTACCCAATCCTCTGATCTACAAGCTGAGACAACTTTCAAGTCCGTGCATGCAATGCCACGCCCACAATCGTCCCCTCGCCGAAAGTTGAGCAATTGCATGCCTTAAAAGTGTCCTTTCGCCACTTTCCCCTGGCCCAATGCCCCCTCCCCAACCATTCCCACATAACCCATCCGATGACCTATAACCTACCACACGCCTATATATGTATGTCATGCCACGCCTACAAATAAGCGACGTCAATAACCAACAAAAACCCCAAAAAAACTAACACCGTACCCGATTTCTCATTCCCGTGACTTAAAGTAACAAAAAAAGCCTTTCAAAGCGTCTTTTCGGCACTTTCCTCTCACTCAATGCCCCTTCCCCACCCCCCAACCCCTTACCCAATCCTCTGATCTACAAGCTGAGACAACTTTCAAGTCCGTGCATGCAATGCCACGCCCACAATCGTCCCCTCGCCGAAAGTTGAGCAATTGCATGCCTTAAAAGTGTCCTTTCGCCACTTTCCCCTGGCCCAATGCCCCCTCCCCAACCATTCCCACATAACCCATCCGATGACCTATAACCTACCACACGCCTATATATGTATGTCATGCCACGCCTACAAATAAGCGACGTCAATAACCAACAAAAACCCCAAAAAAACTAACACCGTACCCGATTTCTCATTCCCGTGACTTAAAGTAACAAAAAAAGCCTTTCAAAGCGTCTTTTCGGCACTTTCCTCTCACTCAATGCCCCTTCCCCACCCCCCAACCCCTTACCCAATCCTCTGATCTACAAGCTGAGACAACTTTCAAGTCCGTGCATGCAATGCCACGCCCACAATCGTCCCCTCGCCGAAAGTTGAGCAATTGCATGCCTTAAAAGTGTCCTTTCGCCACTTTCCCCTGGCCCAATGCCCCCTCCCCAACCATTCCCACATAACCCATCCGATGACCTATAACCTACCACACGCCTATATATGTATGTCATGCCACGCCTACAAATAAGCGACGTCAATAACCAACAAAAACCCCAAAAAAACTAACACCGTACCCGATTTCTCATTCCCGTGACTTAAAGTAACAAAAAAAGCCTTTCAAAGCGTCTTTTCGGCACTTTCCTCTCACTCAATGCCCCTTCCCCACCCCCCAACCCCTTACCCAATCCTCTGATCTACAAGCTGAGACAACTTTCAAGTCCGTGCATGCAATGCCACGCCCACAATCGTCCCCTCGCCGAAAGTTGAGCAATTGCATGCCTTAAAAGTGTCCTTTCGCCACTTTCCCCTGGCCCAATGCCCCCTCCCCAACCATTCCCACATAACCCATCCGATGACCTATAACCTACCACACGCCTATATATGTATGTCATGCCACGCCTACAAATAAGCGACGTCAATAACCAACAAAAACCCCAAAAAAACTAACACCGTACCCGATTTCTCATTCCCGTGACTTAAAGTAACAAAAAAAGCCTTTCAAAGCGTCTTTTCGGCACTTTCCTCTCACTCAATGCCCCTTCCCCACCCCCCAACCCCTTACCCAATCCTCTGATCTACAAGCTGAGACAACTTTCAAGTCCGTGCATGCAATGCCACGCCCACAATCGTCCCCTCGCCGAAAGTTGAGCAATTGCATGCCTTAAAAGTGTCCTTTCGCCACTTTCCCCTGGCCCAATGCCCCCTCCCCAACCATTCCCACATAACCCATCCGATGACCTATAACCTACCACACGCCTATATATGTATGTCATGCCACGCCTACAAATAAGCGACGTCAATAACCAACAAAAACCCCAAAAAAACTAACACCGTACCCGATTTCTCATTCCCGTGACTTAAAGTAACAAAAAAAGCCTTTCAAAGCGTCTTTTCGGCACTTTCCTCTCACTCAATGCCCCTTCCCCACCCCCCAACCCCTTACCCAATCCTCTGATCTACAAGCTGAGACAACTTTCAAGTCCGTGCATGCAATGCCACGCCCACAATCGTCCCCTCGCCGAAAGTTGAGCAATTGCATGCCTTAAAAGTGTCCTTTCGCCACTTTCCCCTGGCCCAATGCCCCCTCCCCAACCATTCCCACATAACCCATCCGATGACCTATAACCTACCACACGCCTATATATGTATGTCATGCCACGCCTACAAATAAGCGACGTCAATAACCAACAAAAACCCCAAAAAAACTAACACCGTACCCGATTTCTCATTCCCGTGACTTAAAGTAACAAAAAAAGCCTTTCAAAGCGTCTTTTCGGCACTTTCCTCTCACTCAATGCCCCTTCCCCACCCCCCAACCCCTTACCCAATCCTCTGATCTACAAGCTGAGACAACTTTCAAGTCCGTGCATGCAATGCCACGCCCACAATCGTCCCCTCGCCGAAAGTTGAGCAATTGCATGCCTTAAAAGTGTCCTTTCGCCACTTTCCCCTGGCCCAATGCCCCCTCCCCAACCATTCCCACATAACCCATCCGATGACCTATAACCTACCACACGCCTATATATGTATGTCATGCCACGCCTACAAATAAGCGACGTCAATAACCAACAAAAACCCCAAAAAAACTAACACCGTACCCGATTTCTCATTCCCGTGACTTAAAGTAACAAAAAAAGCCTTTCAAAGCGTCTTTTCGGCACTTTCCTCTCACTCAATGCCCCTTCCCCACCCCCCAACCCCTTACCCAATCCTCTGATCTACAAGCTGAGACAACTTTCAAGTCCGTGCATGCAATGCCACGCCCACAATCGTCCCCTCGCCGAAAGTTGAGCAATTGCATGCCTTAAAAGTGTCCTTTCGCCACTTTCCCCTGGCCCAATGCCCCCTCCCCAACCATTCCCACATAACCCATCCGATGACCTATAACCTACCACACGCCTATATATGTATGTCATGCCACGCCTACAAATAAGCGACGTCAATAACCAACAAAAACCCCAAAAAAACTAACACCGTACCCGATTTCTCATTCCCGTGACTTAAAGTAACAAAAAAAGCCTTTCAAAGCGTCTTTTCGGCACTTTCCTCTCACTCAATGCCCCTTCCCCACCCCCCCAACCCCTTACCCAATCCTCTGATCTACAAGCTGAGACAACTTTCAAGTCCGTGCATGCAATGCCACGCCCACAATCGTCCCCTCGCCGAAAGTTGAGCAATTGCATGCCTTAAAAGTGTCCTTTCGCCACTTTCCCCTGGCCCAATGCCCCCTCCCCAACCATTCCCACATAACCCATCCGATGACCTATAACCTACCACACGCCTATATATGTATGTCATGCCACGCCTACAAATAAGCGACGTCAATAACCAACAAAAACCCCAAAAAAACTAACACCGTACCCGATTTCTCATTCCCGTGACTTAAAGTAACAAAAAAAGCCTTTCAAAGCGTCTTTTCGGCACTTTCCTCTCACTCAATGCCCCTTCCCCACCCCCCAACCCCTTACCCAATCCTCTGATCTACAAGCTGAGACAACTTTCAAGTCCGTGCATGCAATGCCACGCCCACAATCGTCCCCTCGCCGAAAGTTGAGCAATTGCATGCCTTAAAAGTGTCCTTTCGCCACTTTCCCCTGGCCCAATGCCCCCTCCCCAACCATTCCCACATAACCCATCCGATGACCTATAACCTACCACACGCCTATATATGTATGTCATGCCACGCCTACAAATAAGCGACGTCAATAACCAACAAAAACCCCAAAAAAACTAACACCGTACCCGATTTCTCATTCCCGTGACTTAAAGTAACAAAAAAAGCCTTTCAAAGCGTCTTTTCGGCACTTTCCTCTCACTCAATGCCCCTTCCCCACCCCCCAACCCCTTACCCAATCCTCTGATCTACAAGCTGAGACAACTTTCAAGTCCGTGCATGCAATGCCACGCCCACAATCGTCCCCTCGCCGAAAGTTGAGCAATTGCATGCCTTAAAAGTGTCCTTTCGCCACTTTCCCCTGGCCCAATGCCCCCTCCCCAACCATTCCCACATAACCCATCCGATGACCTATAACCTACCACACGCCTATATATGTATGTCATGCCACGCCTACAAATAAGCGACGTCAATAACCAACAAAAACCCCAAAAAAACTAACACCGTACCCGATTTCTCATTCCCGTGACTTAAAGTAACAAAAAAAGCCTTTCAAAGCGTCTTTTCGGCACTTTCCTCTCACTCAATGCCCCTTCCCCACCCCCCCAACCCCTTACCCAATCCTCTGATCTACAAGCTGAGACAACTTTCAAGTCCGTGCATGCAATGCCACGCCCACAATCGTCCCCTCGCCGAAAGTTGAGCAATTGCATGCCTTAAAAGTGTCCTTTCGCCACTTTCCCCTGGCCCAATGCCCCCTCCCCAACCATTCCCACATAACCCATCCGATGACCTATAACCTACCACACGCCTATATATGTATGTCATGCCACGCCTACAAATAAGCGACGTCAATAACCAACAAAAACCCCAAAAAAACTAACACCGTACCCGATTTCTCATTCCCGTGACTTAAAGTAACAAAAAAAGCCTTTCAAAGCGTCTTTTCGGCACTTTCCTCTCACTCAATGCCCCTTCCCCACCCCCCAACCCCTTACCCAATCCTCTGATCTACAAGCTGAGACAACTTTCAAGTCCGTGCATGCAATGCCACGCCCACAATCGTCCCCTCGCCGAAAGTTGAGCAATTGCATGCCTTAAAAGTGTCCTTTCGCCACTTTCCCCTGGCCCAATGCCCCCTCCCCAACCATTCCCACATAACCCATCCGATGACCTATAACCTACCACACGCCTATATATGTATGTCATGCCACGCCTACAAATAAGCGACGTCAATAACCAACAAAAACCCCAAAAAAACTAACACCGTACCCGATTTCTCATTCCCGTGACTTAAAGTAACAAAAAAAGCCTTTCAAAGCGTCTTTTCGGCACTTTCCTCTCACTCAATGCCCCTTCCCCACCCCCCAACCCCTTACCCAATCCTCTGATCTACAAGCTGAGACAACTTTCAAGTCCGTGCATGCAATGCCACGCCCACAATCGTCCCCTCGCCGAAAGTTGAGCAATTGCATGCCTTAAAAGTGTCCTTTCGCCACTTTCCCCTGGCCCAATGCCCCCTCCCCAACCATTCCCACATAACCCATCCGATGACCTATAACCTACCACACGCCTATATATGTATGTCATGCCACGCCTACAAATAAGCGACGTCAATAACCAACAAAAACCCCAAAAAAACTAACACCGTACCCGATTTCTCATTCCCGTGACTTAAAGTAACAAAAAAAGCCTTTCAAAGCGTCTTTTCGGCACTTTCCTCTCACTCAATGCCCCTTCCCCACTCCCCAACCCCTTACCCAATCCTCTGATCTACAAGCTGAGACAACTTTCAAGTCCGTGCATGCAATGCCACGCCCACAATCGTCCCCTCGCCGAAAGTTGAGCAATTGCATGCCTTAAAAGTGTCCTTTCGCCACTTTCCCCTGGCCCAATGCCCCCTCCCCAACCATTCCCACATAACCCATCCGATGACCTATAACCTACCACACGCCTATATATGTATGTCATGCCACGCCTACAAATAAGCGACGTCAATAACCAACAAAAACCCCAAAAAAACTAACACCGTACCCGATTTCTCATTCCCGTGACTTAAAGTAACAAAAAAAGCCTTTCAAAGCGTCTTTTCGGCACTTTCCTCTCACTCAATGCCCCTTCCCCACCCCCCAACCCCTTACCCAATCCTCTGATCTACAAGCTGAGACAACTTTCAAGTCCGTGCATGCAATGCCACGCCCACAATCGTCCCCTCGCCGAAAGTTGAGCAATTGCATGCCTTAAAAGTGTCCTTTCGCCACTTTCCCCTGGCCCAATGCCCCCTCCCCAACCATTCCCACATAACCCATCCGATGACCTATAACCTACCACACGCCTATATATGTATGTCATGCCACGCCTACAAATAAGCGACGTCAATAACCAACAAAAACCCCAAAAAAACTAACACCGTACCCGATTTCTCATTCCCGTGACTTAAAGTAACAAAAAAAGCCTTTCAAAGCGTCTTTTCGGCACTTTCCTCTCACTCAATGCCCCTTCCCCACCCCCCAACCCCTTACCCAATCCTCTGATCTACAAGCTGAGACAACTTTCAAGTCCGTGCATGCAATGCCACGCCCACAATCGTCCCCTCGCCGAAAGTTGAGCAATTGCATGCCTTAAAAGTGTCCTTTCGCCACTTTCCCCTGGCCCAATGCCCCCTCCCCAACCATTCCCACATAACCCATCCGATGACCTATAACCTACCACACGCCTATATATGTATGTCATGCCACGCCTACAAATAAGCGACGTCAATAACCAACAAAAACCCCAAAAAAACTAACACCGTACCCGATTTCTCATTCCCGTGACTTAAAGTAACAAAAAAAGCCTTTCAAAGCGTCTTTTCGGCACTTTCCTCTCACTCAATGCCCCTTCCCCACCCCCCAACCCCTTACCCAATCCTCTGATCTACAAGCTGAGACAACTTTCAAGTCCGTGCATGCAATGCCACGCCCACAATCGTCCCCTCGCCGAAAGTTGAGCAATTGCATGCCTTAAAAGTGTCCTTTCGCCACTTTCCCCTGGCCCAATGCCCCCTCCCCAACCATTCCCACATAACCCATCCGATGACCTATAACCTACCACACGCCTATATATGTATGTCATGCCACGCCTACAAATAAGCGACGTCAATAACCAACAAAAACCCCAAAAAAACTAACACCGTACCCGATTTCTCATTCCCGTGACTTAAAGTAACAAAAAAAGCCTTTCAAAGCGTCTTTTCGGCACTTTCCTCTCACTCAATGCCCCTTCCCCACCCCCAACCCCTTACCCAATCCTCTGATCTACAAGCTGAGACAACTTTCAAGTCCGTGCATGCAATGCCACGCCCACAATCGTCCCCTCGCCGAAAGTTGAGCAATTGCATGCCTTAAAAGTGTCCTTTCGCCACTTTCCCCTGGCCCAATGCCCCCTCCCCAACCATTCCCACATAACCCATCCGATGACCTATAACCTACCACACGCCTATATATGTATGTCATGCCACGCCTACAAATAAGCGACGTCAATAACCAACAAAAACCCCAAAAAAACTAACACCGTACCCGATTTCTCATTCCCGTGACTTAAAGTAACAAAAAAAGCCTTTCAAAGCGTCTTTTCGGCACTTTCCTCTCACTCAATGCCCCTTCCCCACCCCCCAACCCCTTACCCAATCCTCTGATCTACAAGCTGAGACAACTTTCAAGTCCGTGCATGCAATGCCACGCCCACAATCGTCCCCTCGCCGAAAGTTGAGCAATTGCATGCCTTAAAAGTGTCCTTTCGCCACTTTCCCCTGGCCCAATGCCCCCTCCCCAACCATTCCCACATAACCCATCCGATGACCTATAACCTACCACACGCCTATATATGTATGTCATGCCACGCCTACAAATAAGCGACGTCAATAACCAACAAAAACCCCAAAAAAACTAACACCGTACCCGATTTCTCATTCCCGTGACTTAAAGTAACAAAAAAAGCCTTTCAAAGCGTCTTTTCGGCACTTTCCTCTCACTCAATGCCCCTTCCCCACCCCCCAACCCCTTACCCAATCCTCTGATCTACAAGCTGAGACAACTTTCAAGTCCGTGCATGCAATGCCACGCCCACAATCGTCCCCTCGCCGAAAGTTGAGCAATTGCATGCCTTAAAAGTGTCCTTTCGCCACTTTCCCCTGGCCCAATGCCCCCTCCCCAACCATTCCCACATAACCCATCCGATGACCTATAACCTACCACACGCCTATATATGTATGCCATGCCACGCCTACAAATAAGCGACGTCAATAACCAACAAAAACCCCAAAAAAACTAACACCGTACCCGATTTCTCATTCCCGTGACTTAAAGTAACAAAAAAAGCCTTTCAAAGCGTCTTTTCGGCACTTTCCTCTCACTCAATGCCCCTTCCCCACCCCCCAACCCCTTACCCAATCCTCTGATCTACAAGCTGAGACAACTTTCAAGTCCGTGCATGCAATGCCACGCCCACAATCGTCCCCTCGCCGAAAGTTGAGCAATTGCATGCCTTAAAAGTGTCCTTTCGCCACTTTCCCCTGGCCCAATGCCCCCTCCCCAACCATTCCCACATAACCCATCCGATGACCTATAACCTACCACACGCCTATATATGTATGTCATGCCACGCCTACAAATAAGCGACGTCAATAACCAACAAAAACCCCAAAAAAACTAACACCGTACCCGATTTCTCATTCCCGTGACTTAAAGTAACAAAAAAAGCCTTTCAAAGCGTCTTTTCGGCACTTTCCTCTCACTCAATGCCCCTTCCCCACCCCCCAACCCCTTACCCAATCCTCTGATCTACAAGCTGAGACAACTTTCAAGTCCGTGCATGCAATGCCACGCCCACAATCGTCCCCTCGCCGAAAGTTGAGCAATTGCATGCCTTAAAAGTGTCCTTTCGCCACTTTCCCCTGGCCCAATGCCCCCTCCCCAACCATTCCCACATAACCCATCCGATGACCTATAACCTACCACACGCCTATATATGTATGTCATGCCACGCCTACAAATAAGCGACGTCAATAACCAACAAAAACCCCAAAAAAACTAACACCGTACCCGATTTCTCATTCCCGTGACTTAAAGTAACAAAAAAAGCCTTTCAAAGCGTCTTTTCGGCACTTTCCTCTCACTCAATGCCCCTTCCCCACCCCCCAACCCCTTACCCAATCCTCTGATCTACAAACTGAGACAACTTTCAAGTCCGTGCATGCAATGCCACGCCCACAATCGTCCCCTCGCCGAAAGTTGAGCAATTGCATGCCTTAAAAGTGTCCTTTCGCCACTTTCCCCTGGCCCAATGCCCCCTCCCCAACCATTCCCACATAACCCATCCGATGACCTATAACCTACCACACGCCTATATATGTATGTCATGCCACGCCTACAAATAAGCGACGTCAATAACCAACAAAAACCCCAAAAAAACTAACACCGTACCCGATTTCTCATTCCCGTGACTTAAAGTAACAAAAAAAGCCTTTCAAAGCGTCTTTTCGGCACTTTCCTCTCACTCAATGCCCCTTCCCCACCCCCCAACCCCTTACCCAATCCTCTGATCTACAAGCTGAGACAACTTTCAAGTCCGTGCATGCAATGCCACGCCCACAATCGTCCCCTCGCCGAAAGTTGAGCAATTGCATGCCTTAAAAGTGTCCTTTCGCCACTTTCCCCTGGCCCAATGCCCCCTCCCCAACCATTCCCACATAACCCATCCGATGACCTATAACCTACCACACGCCTATATATGTATGTCATGCCACGCCTACAAATAAGCGACGTCAATAACCAACAAAAACCCCAAAAAAACTAACACCGTACCCGATTTCTCATTCCCGTGACTTAAAGTAACAAAAAAAGCCTTTCAAAGCGTCTTTTCGGCACTTTCCTCTCACTCAATGCCCCTTCCCCACCCCCCAACCCCTTACCCAATCCTCTGATCTACAAGCTGAGACAACTTTCAAGTCCGTGCATGCAATGCCACGCCCACAATCGTCCCCTCGCCGAAAGTTGAGCAATTGCATGCCTTAAAAGTGTCCTTTCGCCACTTTCCCCTGGCCCAATGCCCCCTCCCCAACCATTCCCACATAACCCATCCGATGACCTATAACCTACCACACGCCTATATATGTATGTCATGCCACGCCTACAAATAAGCGACGTCAATAACCAACAAAAACCCCAAAAAAACTAACACCGTACCCGATTTCTCATTCCCGTGACTTAAAGTAACAAAAAAAGCCTTTCAAAGCGTCTTTTCGGCACTTTCCTCTCACTCAATGCCCCTTCCCCACCCCCCAACCCCTTACCCAATCCTCTGATCTACAAGCTGAGACAACTTTCAAGTCCGTGCATGCAATGCCACGCCCACAATCGTCCCCTCGCCGAAAGTTGAGCAATTGCATGCCTTAAAAGTGTCCTTTCGCCACTTTCCCCTGGCCCAATGCCCCCTCCCCAACCATTCCCACATAACCCATCCGATGACCTATAACCTACCACACGCCTATATATGTATGTCATGCCACGCCTACAAATAAGCGACGTCAATAACCAACAAAAACCCCAAAAAAACTAACACCGTACCCGATTTCTCATTCCCGTGACTTAAAGTAACAAAAAAAGCCTTTCAAAGCGTCTTTTCGGCACTTTCCTCTCACTCAATGCCCCTTCCCCACCCCCCAACCCCTTACCCAATCCTCTGATCTACAAGCTGAGACAACTTTCAAGTCCGTGCATGCAATGCCACGCCCACAATCGTCCCCTCGCCGAAAGTTGAGCAATTGCATGCCTTAAAAGTGTCCTTTCGCCACTTTCCCCTGGCCCAATGCCCCCTCCCCAACCATTCCCACATAACCCATCCGATGACCTATAACCTACCACACGCCTATATATGTATGTCATGCCACGCCTACAAATAAGCGACGTCAATAACCAACAAAAACCCCAAAAAAACTAACACCGTACCCGATTTCTCATTCCCGTGACTTAAAGTAACAAAAAAAGCCTTTCAAAGCGTCTTTTCGGCACTTTCCTCTCACTCAATGCCCCTTCCCCACCCCCCAACCCCTTACCCAATCCTCTGATCTACAAGCTGAGACAACTTTCAAGTCCGTGCATGCAATGCCACGCCCACAATCGTCCCCTCGCCGAAAGTTGAGCAATTGCATGCCTTAAAAGTGTCCTTTCGCCACTTTCCCCTGGCCCAATGCCCCCTCCCCAACCATTCCCACATAACCCATCCGATGACCTATAACCTACCACACGCCTATATATGTATGTCATGCCACGCCTACAAATAAGCGACGTCAATAACCAACAAAAACCCCAAAAAAACTAACACCGTACCCGATTTCTCATTCCCGTGACTTAAAGTAACAAAAAAAGCCTTTCAAAGCGTCTTTTCGGCACTTTCCTCTCACTCAATGCCCCTTCCCCACCCCGCAACCCCTTACCCAATCCTCTGATCTACAAGCTGAGACAACTTTCAAGTCCGTGCATGCAATGCCACGCCCACAATCGTCCCCTCGCCGAAAGTTGAGCAATTGCATGCCTTAAAAGTGTCCTTTCGCCACTTTCCCCTGGCCCAATGCCCCCTCCCCAACCATTCCCACATAACCCATCCGATGACCTATAACCTACCACACGCCTATATATGTATGTCATGCCACGCCTACAAATAAGCGACGTCAATAACCAACAAAAACCCCAAAAAAACTAACACCGTACCCGATTTCTCATTCCCGTGACTTAAAGTAACAAAAAAAGCCTTTCAAAGCGTCTTTTCGGCACTTTCCTCTCACTCAATGCCCCTTCCCCACCCGCCAACCCCTTACCCAATCCTCTGATCTACAAGCTGAGACAACTTTCAAGTCCGTGCATGCAATGCCACGCCCACAATCGTCCCCTCGCCGAAAGTTGAGCAATTGCATGCCTTAAAAGTGTCCTTTCGCCACTTTCCCCTGGCCCAATGCCCCCTCCCCAACCATTCCCACATAACCCATCCGATGACCTATAACCTACCACACGCCTATATATGTATGTCATGCCACGCCTACAAATAAGCGACGTCAATAACCAACAAAAACCCCAAAAAAACTAACACCGTACCCGATTTCTCATTCCCGTGACTTAAAGTAACAAAAAAAGCCTTTCAAAGCGTCTTTTCGGCACTTTCCTCTCACTCAATGCCCCTTCCCCACCCCCCAACCCCTTACCCAATCCTCTGATCTACAAGCTGAGACAACTTTCAAGTCCGTGCATGCAATGCCACGCCCACAATCGTCCCCTCGCCGAAAGTTGAGCAATTGCATGCCTTAAAAGTGTCCTTTCGCCACTTTCCCCTGGCCCAATGCCCCCTCCCCAACCATTCCCACATAACCCATCCGATGACCTATAACCTACCACACGCCTATATATGTATGTCATGCCACGCCTACAAATAAGCGACGTCAATAACCAACAAAAACCCCAAAAAAACTAACACCGTACCCGATTTCTCATTCCCGTGACTTAAAGTAACAAAAAAAGCCTTTCAAAGCGTCTTTTCGGCACTTTCCTCTCACTCAATGCCCCTTCCCCACCCGCCA
The DNA here is from genome assembly GCA_946965025.1 of Blera fallax. Lineage (NCBI taxonomy): Eukaryota > Metazoa > Arthropoda > Insecta > Diptera > Syrphidae > Blera > Blera fallax. The sequence goes on from CAMPTQ010000026.1 coordinate 18,507, forward strand.
ACCCCTTACCCAATCCTCTGATCTACAAGCTGAGACAACTTTCAAGTCCGTGCATGCAATGCCACGCCCACAATCGTCCCCTCGCCGAAAGTTGAGCAATTGCATGCCTTAAAAGTGTCCTTTCGCCACTTTCCCCTGGCCCAATGCCCCCTCCCCAACCATTCCCACATAACCCATCCGATGACCTATAACCTACCACACGCCTATATATGTATGTCATGCCACGCCTACAAATAAGCGACGTCAATAACCAACAAAAACCCCAAAAAAACTAACACCGTACCCGATTTCTCATTCCCGTGACTTAAAGTAACAAAAAAAGCCTTTCAAAGCGTCTTTTCGGCACTTTCCTCTCACTCAATGCCCCTTCCCCACCCCCCAACCCCTTACCCAATCCTCTGATCTACAAGCTGAGACAACTTTCAAGTCCGTGCATGCAATGCCACGCCCACAATCGTCCCCTCGCCGAAAGTTGAGCAATTGCATGCCTTAAAAGTGTCCTTTCGCCACTTTCCCCTGGCCCAATGCCCCCTCCCCAACCATTCCCACATAACCCATCCGATGACCTATAACCTACCACACGCCTATATATGTATGTCATGCCACGCCTACAAATAAGCGACGTCAATAACCAACAAAAACCCCAAAAAAACTAACACCGTACCCGATTTCTCATTCCCGTGACTTAAAGTAACAAAAAAAGCCTTTCAAAGCGTCTTTTCGGCACTTTCCTCTCACTCAATGCCCCTTCCCCACCCCCCAACCCCTTACCCAATCCTCTGATCTACAAGCTGAGACAACTTTCAAGTCCGTGCATGCAATGCCACGCCCACAATCGTCCCCTCGCCGAAAGTTGAGCAATTGCATGCCTTAAAAGTGTCCTTTCGCCACTTTCCCCTGGCCCAATGCCCCCTCCCCAACCATTCCCACATAACCCATCCGATGACCTATAACCTACCACACGCCTATATATGTATGTCATGCCACGCCTACAAATAAGCGACGTCAATAACCAACAAAAACCCCAAAAAAACTAACACCGTACCCGATTTCTCATTCCCGTGACTTAAAGTAACAAAAAAAGCCTTTCAAAGCGTCTTTTCGGCACTTTCCTCTCACTCAATGCCCCTTCCCCACCCCCCAACCCCTTACCCAATCCTCTGATCTACAAGCTGAGACAACTTTCAAGTCCGTGCATGCAATGCCACGCCCACAATCGTCCCCTCGCCGAAAGTTGAGCAATTGCATGCCTTAAAAGTGTCCTTTCGCCACTTTCCCCTGGCCCAATGCCCCCTCCCCAACCATTCCCACATAACCCATCCGATGACCTATAACCTACCACACGCCTATATATGTATGTCATGCCACGCCTACAAATAAGCGACGTCAATAACCAACAAAAACCCCAAAAAAACTAACACCGTACCCGATTTCTCATTCCCGTGACTTAAAGTAACAAAAAAAGCCTTTCAAAGCGTCTTTTCGGCACTTTCCTCTCACTCAATGCCCCTTCCCCACCCCCCAACCCCTTACCCAATCCTCTGATCTACAAGCTGAGACAACTTTCAAGTCCGTGCATGCAATGCCACGCCCACAATCGTCCCCTCGCCGAAAGTTGAGCAATTGCATGCCTTAAAAGTGTCCTTTCGCCACTTTCCCCTGGCCCAATGCCCCCTCCCCAACCATTCCCACATAACCCATCCGATGACCTATAACCTACCACACGCCTATATATGTATGTCATGCCACGCCTACAAATAAGCGACGTCAATAACCAACAAAAACCCCAAAAAAACTAACACCGTACCCGATTTCTCATTCCCGTGACTTAAAGTAACAAAAAAAGCCTTTCAAAGCGTCTTTTCGGCACTTTCCTCTCACTCAATGCCCCTTCCCCACCCCCCAACCCCTTACCCAATCCTCTGATCTACAAGCTGAGACAACTTTCAAGTCCGTGCATGCAATGCCACGCCCACAATCGTCCCCTCGCCGAAAGTTGAGCAATTGCATGCCTTAAAAGTGTCCTTTCGCCACTTTCCCCTGGCCCAATGCCCCCTCCCCAACCATTCCCACATAACCCATCCGATGACCTATAACCTACCACACGCCTATATATGTATGTCATGCCACGCCTACAAATAAGCGACGTCAATAACCAACAAAAAACCCCAAAAAAACTAACACCGTACCCGATTTCTCATTCCCGTGACTTAAAGTAACAAAAAAAGCCTTTCAAAGCGTCTTTTCGGCACTTTCCTCTCACTCAATGCCCCTTCCCCACCCGCCAACCCCTTACCCAATCCTCTGATCTACAAGCTGAGACAACTTTCAAGTCCGTGCATGCAATGCCACGCCCACAATCGTCCCCTCGCCGAAAGTTGAGCAATTGCATGCCTTAAAAGTGTCCTTTCGCCACTTTCCCCTGGCCCAATGCCCCCTCCCCAACCATTCCCACATAACCCATCCGATGACCTATAACCTACCACACGCCTATATATGTATGTCATGCCACGCCTACAAATAAGCGACGTCAATAACCAACAAAAACCCCAAAAAAACTAACACCGTACCCGATTTCTCATTCCCGTGACTTAAAGTAACAAAAAAAGCCTTTCAAAGCGTCTTTTCGGCACTTTCCTCTCACTCAATGCCCCTTCCCCACCCCCCAACCCCTTACCCAATCCTCTGATCTACAAGCTGAGACAACTTTCAAGTCCGTGCATGCAATGCCACGCCCACAATCGTCCCCTCGCCGAAAGTTGAGCAATTGCATGCCTTAAAAGTGTCCTTTCGCCACTTTCCCCTGGCCCAATGCCCCCTCCCCAACCATTCCCACATAACCCATCCGATGACCTATAACCTACCACACGCCTATATATGTATGTCATGCCACGCCTACAAATAAGCGACGTCAATAACCAACAAAAACCCCAAAAAAACTAACACCGTACCCGATTTCTCATTCCCGTGACTTAAAGTAACAAAAAAAGCCTTTCAAAGCGTCTTTTCGACACTTTCATCTCACTCAATGCCCCTTCCCCACCCCCCAACCCCTTACCCAATCCTCTGATCTACAAGCTGAGACAACTTTCAAGTCCGTGCATGCAATGCCACGCCCACAATCGTCCCCTCGCCGAAAGTTGAGCAATTGCATGCCTTAAAAGTGTCCTTTCGCCACTTTCCCCTGGCCCAATGCCCCCTCCCCAACCATTCCCACATAACCCATCCGATGACCTATAACCTACCACACGCCTATATATGTATGTCATGCCACGCCTACAAATAAGCGACGTCAATAACCAACAAAAACCCCAAAAAAACTAACACCGTACCCGATTTCTCATTCCCGTGACTTAAAGTAACAAAAAAAGCCTTTCAAAGCGTCTTTTCGGCACTTTCCTCTCACTCAATGCCCCTTCCCCACCCCCCAACCCCTTACCCAATCCTCTGATCTACAAGCTGAGACAACTTTCAAGTCCGTGCATGCAATGCCACGCCCACAATCGTCCCCTCGCCGAAGGTAAGCTAATTCAATGCTTCCAAGTCACCTTTCGCCATTCTCCCCCGGCCCAATGCCCTCACCTTAACCATTCCCATATACCGCATAGGCGCATACGATGGCCTATAACCTTCTCTTTCTCCGATCTTGTTTTTTCATACACTTCCTTTTGCCTTTTCTTCTTTACTCTATATATTTCTCCTGGCTATGTTTAACCAATCATCGGCATAATAATCGTCTCTCTCATGTCTTTTCTCTCACCTCTATTATATCTACATATTTATTTCCTTTATGTCGCCTTTCCTTGGGTGTAAGCTATGATTTTTATTTTTCATTTTCTTCTTCCCTTTTCTTCGTTATTTGTAAACTCGCTCATCTGTCCTTAAGCACTTCTTCTAGGGAATGATGATCGCTACCGATTTCCACCCCTATTTTAATTCCTATGCCTACTAGCTCCCCTTTATTATGTTTTTCTAATATACGCGTAATCTGTAATGGATTTACTTAGAATTTCACTAGTGTATTTATGTATGTCTTTATGTGAAAAGAGAGAGTTTGCGATCAATAGATAATTTATTAGGAAGAAATCCAGTAATCTCCTTCCGTTGGTGTTTAGAGTCATTTCTCCATGTATTCCTATGACTCCTTCCCATTTTTTCTTTTCATTTCCCCTTCTAGAACTTAAATCGCTGGCTATGATTATCTTCCCTTTTTTCCTGTCGCATACTTTTGTCCCAGAATTTACCTTCTCCTTCCTTCTTTTCGTCCTCGTTCGGTCCGTATGCTACGACTATTGTTTTGGTTTCTCCGCATTTTCCTAATTCCACCTCTAGTATTTTTTTCCTTACTACTTATAACTCTCTGATATCATTTATTTTATTATTTTTCACCTCGCAAGCTACTCCTGCTCTTGGATTAGTGCTTTCTACTACCCCTCTGTATATCATAAGGTATCCATTATCTCATTTATTACATTTTTCACCTCTTTTATTTGTTTGTGTCAGTGCTAAAGTCCACATTAATTCTGTTTAAGCATTCAATAATTTCTAGTTCCTTTTCCTTTATTCCCCTCACATTGCACTTTGACTTTCCTGTCTTCTTCGTTCTGCTTTTTCTCGTGGCTACTTGTTTTTTCTTTAGCATTCTTCCCTTCTTCCTTGGATCTTTTTTGCTTTTGTTGCTATTTGATTGGTTTTATAGGATGAACTTGTGCTCTTCATTTAGGTCTCCAAAAGCTCGTTGTGTTCCCCTCGTTTGTCGAATTGTTAGGAATAGTGGTGTGTGATGTGGAAACTTTGCGTTGAGAGCGGATGTCGGTATTGGGATAATGGGGAGGTGTGTTAGATCCGGTATCGTTGAGAATCGCAGTATCTTCAGTTTTAACCTCACTGTTGCAGAGCAGTGGCAGAGGAAGTGTTCTGTATCTTCCTTTCAATATCACTTGGACAATCAATAAGTGTGAGTGTGAGACAAGTTTCAAGTCCGTGCATGCAATGCCACGCCCACAATCGTCCCCTCGCCGAAAGTTGAGCAATTGCATGCCTTAAAAGTGTCCTTTCGCCACTTTCCCCTGGCCCAATGCCCCCTCCCCAACCATTCCCACATAACCCATCCGATGACCTATAACCTACCACACGCCTATATATGTATGTCATGCCACGCCTACAAATAAGCGACGTCAATAACCAACAAAAACCCCAAAAAAACTAACACCGTACCCGATTTCTCATTCCCGTGACTTAAAGTAACAAAAAAAGCCTTTCAAAGCGTCTTTTCGGCACTTTCCTCTCACTCAATGCCCCTTCCCCACCCCCCAACCCCTTACCCAATCCTCTGATCTACAAGCTGAGACAACTTTCAAGTCCGTGCATGCAATGCCACGCCCACAATCGTCCCCTCGCCGAAAGTTGAGCAATTGCATGCCTTAAAAGTGTCCTTTCGCCACTTTCCCCTGGCCCAATGCCCCCTCCCCAACCATTCCCACATAACCCATCCGATGACCTATAACCTACCACACGCCTATATATGTATGTCATGCCACGCCTACAAATAAGCGACGTCAATAACCAACAAAAACCCCAAAAAAACTAACACCGTACCCGATTTCTCATTCCCGTGACTTAAAGTAACAAAAAAAGCCTTTCAAAGCGTCTTTTCGGCACTTTCCTCTCACTCAATGCCCCTTCCCCACCCCCCAACCCCTTACCCAATCCTCTGATCTACAAGCTGAGACAACTTTCAAGTCCGTGCATGCAATGCCACGCCCACAATCGTCCCCTCGCCGAAAGTTGAGCAATTGCATGCCTTAAAAGTGTCCTTTCGCCACTTTCCCCTGGCCCAATGCCCCCTCCCCAACCATTCCCACATAACCCATCCGATGACCTATAACCTACCACACGCCTATATATGTATGTCATGCCACGCCTACAAATAAGCGACGTCAATAACCAACAAAAACCCCAAAAAAACTAACACCGTACCCGATTTCTCATTCCCGTGACTTAAAGTAACAAAAAAAGCCTTTCAAAGCGTCTTTTCGGCACTTTCCTCTCACTCAATGCCCCTTCCCCACCCCCCAACCCCTTACCCAATCCTCTGATCTACAAGCTGAGACAACTTTCAAGTCCGTGCATGCAATGCCACGCCCACAATCGTCCCCTCGCCGAAAGTTGAGCAATTGCATGCCTTAAAAGTGTCCTTTCGCCACTTTCCCCTGGCCCAATGCCCCCTCCCCAACCATTCCCACATAACCCATCCGATGACCTATAACCTACCACACGCCTATATATGTATGTCATGCCACGCCTACAAATAAGCGACGTCAATAACCAACAAAAACCCCAAAAAAACTAACACCGTACCCGATTTCTCATTCCCGTGACTTAAAGTAACAAAAAAAGCCTTTCAAAGCGTCTTTTCGGCACTTTCCTCTCACTCAATGCCCCTTCCCCACCCCCCAACCCCTTACCCAATCCTCTGATCTACAAGCTGAGACAACTTTCAAGTCCGTGCATGCAATGCCACGCCCACAATCGTCCCCTCGCCGAAAGTTGAGCAATTGCATGCCTTAAAAGTGTCCTTTCGCCACTTTCCCCTGGCCCAATGCCCCCTCCCCAACCATTCCCACATAACCCATCCGATGACCTATAACCTACCACACGCCTATATATGTATGTCATGCCACGCCTACAAATAAGCGACGTCAATAACCAACAAAAACCCCAAAAAAACTAACACCGTACCCGATTTCTCATTCCCGTGACTTAAAGTAACAAAAAAAGCCTTTCAAAGCGTCTTTTCGGCACTTTCCTCTCACTCAATGCCCCTTCCCCACCCCCCAACCCCTTACCCAATCCTCTGATCTACAAGCTGAGACAACTTTCAAGTCCGTGCATGCAATGCCACGCCCACAATCGTCCCCTCGCCGAAAGTTGAGCAATTGCATGCCTTAAAAGTGTCCTTTCGCCACTTTCCCCTGGCCCAATGCCCCCTCCCCAACCATTCCCACATAACCCATCCGATGACCTATAACCTACCACACGCCTATATATGTATGTCATGCCACGCCTACAAATAAGCGACGTCAATAACCAACAAAAACCCCAAAAAAACTAACACCGTACCCGATTTCTCATTCCCGTGACTTAAAGTAACAAAAAAAGCCTTTCAAAGCGTCTTTTCGGCACTTTCCTCTCACTCAATGCCCCTTCCCCACCCCCCAACCCCTTACCCAATCCTCTGATCTACAAGCTGAGACAACTTTCAAGTCCGTGCATGCAATGCCACGCCCACAATCGTCCCCTCGCCGAAAGTTGAGCAATTGCATGCCTTAAAAGTGTCCTTTCGCCACTTTCCCCTGGCCCAATGCCCCCTCCCCAACCATTCCCACATAACCCATCCGATGACCTATAACCTACCACACGCCTATATATGTATGTCATGCCACGCCTACAAATAAGCGACGTCAATAACCAACAAAAACCCCAAAAAAACTAACACCGTACCCGATTTCTCATTCCCGTGACTTAAAGTAACAAAAAAAGCCTTTCAAAGCGTCTTTTCGGCACTTTCCTCTCACTCAATGCCCCTTCCCCACCTGCCAACCCCTTACCCAATCCTCTGATCTACAAGCTGAGACAACTTTCAAGTCCGTGCATGCAATGCCACGCCCACAATCGTCCCCTCGCCGAAAGTTGAGCAATTGCATGCCTTAAAAGTGTCCTTTCGCCACTTTCCCCTGGCCCAATGCCCCCTCCCCAACCATTCCCACATAACCCATCCGATGACCTATAACCTACCACACGCCTATATATGTATGTCATGCCACGCCTACAAATAAGCGACGTCAATAACCAACAAAAACCCCAAAAAAACTAACACCGTACCCGATTTCTCATTCCCGTGACTTAAAGTAACAAAAAAAGCCTTTCAAAGCGTCTTTTCGGCACTTTCCTCTCACTCAATGCCCCTTCCCCACCCCCCAACCCCTTACCCAATCCTCTGATCTACAAGCTGAGACAACTTTCAAGTCCGTGCATGCAATGCCACGCCCACAATCGTCCCCTCGCCGAAAGTTGAGCAATTGCATGCCTTAAAAGTGTCCTTTCGCCACTTTCCCCTGGCCCAATGCCCCCTCCCCAACCATTCCCACATAACCCATCCGATGACCTATAACCTACCACACGCCTATATATGTATGTCATGCCACGCCTACAAATAAGCGACGTCAATAACCAACAAAAACCCCAAAAAAACTAACACCGTACCCGATTTCTCATTCCCGTGACTTAAAGTAACAAAAAAAGCCTTTCAAAGCGTCTTTTCGGCACTTTCCTCTCACTCAATGCCCCTTCCCCACCCCCCAACCCCTTACCCAATCCTCTGATCTACAAGCTGAGACAACTTTCAAGTCCGTGCATGCAATGCCACGCCCACAATCGTCCCCTCGCCGAAAGTTGAGCAATTGCATGCCTTAAAAGTGTCCTTTCGCCACTTTCCCCTGGCCCAATGCCCCCTCCCCAACCATTCCCACATAACCCATCCGATGACCTATAACCTACCACACGCCTATATATGTATGTCATGCCACGCCTACAAATAAGCGACGTCAATAACCAACAAAAACCCCAAAAAAACTAACACCGTACCCGATTTCTCATTCCCGTGACTTAAAGTAACAAAAAAAGCCTTTCAAAGCGTCTTTTCGGCACTTTCCTCTCACTCAATGCCCCTTCCCCACCCCCCAACCCCTTACCCAATCCTCTGATCTACAAGCTGAGACAACTTTCAAGTCCGTGCATGCAATGCCACGCCCACAATCATCCCCTCGCCGAAAGTTGAGCAATTGCATGCCTTAAAAGTGTCCTTTCGCCACTTTCCCCTGGCCCAATGCCCCCTCCCCAACCATTCCCACATAACCCATCCGATGACCTATAACCTACCACACGCCTATATATGTATGTCATGCCACGCCTACAAATAAGCGACGTCAATAACCAACAAAAACCCCAAAAAAACTAACACCGTACCCGATTTCTCATTCCCGTGACTTAAAGTAACAAAAAAAGCCTTTCAAAGCGTCTTTTCGGCACTTTCCTCTCACTCAATGCCCCTTCCCCACCCCCCAACCCCTTACCCAATCCTCTGATCTACAAGCTGAGACAACTTTCAAGTCCGTGCATGCAATGCCACGCCCACAATCGTCCCCTCGCCGAAAGTTGAGCAATTGCATGCCTTAAAAGTGTCCTTTCGCCACTTTCCCCTGGCCCAATGCCCCCTCCCCAACCATTCCCACATAACCCATCCGATGACCTATAACCTACCACACGCCTATATATGTATGTCATGCCACGCCTACAAATAAGCGACGTCAATAACCAACAAAAACCCCAAAAAAACTAACACCGTACCCGATTTCTCATTCCCGTGACTTAAAGTAACAAAAAAAGCCTTTCAAAGCGTCTTTTCGGCACTTTCCTCTCACTCAATGCCCCTTCCCCACCCCCCAACCCCTTACCCAATCCTCTGATCTACAAGCTGAGACAACTTTCAAGTCCGTGCATGCAATGCCACGCCCACAATCGTCCCCTCGCCGAAAGTTGAGCAATTGCATGCCTTAAAAGTGTCCTTTCGCCACTTTCCCCTGGCCCAATGCCCCCTCCCCAACCATTCCCACATAACCCATCCGATGACCTATAACCTACCACACGCCTATATATGTATGTCATGCCACGCCTACAAATAAGCGACGTCAATAACCAACAAAAACCCCAAAAAAACTAACACCGTACCCGATTTCTCATTCCCGTGACTTAAAGTAACAAAAAAAGCCTTTCAAAGCGTCTTTTCGGCACTTTCCTCTCACTCAATGCCCCTTCCCCACCCCCCAACCCCTTACCCAATCCTCTGATCTACAAGCTGAGACAACTTTCAAGTCCGTGCATGCAATGCCACGCCCACAATCGTCCCCTCGCCGAAAGTTGAGCAATTGCATGCCTTAAAAGTGTCCTTTCGCCACTTTCCCCTGGCCCAATGCCCCCTCCCCAACCATTCCCACATAACCCATCCGATGACCTATAACCTACCACACGCCTATATATGTATGTCATGCCACGCCTACAAATAAGCGACGTCAATAACCAACAAAAACCCCAAAAAAACTAACACCGTACCCGATTTCTCATTCCCGTGACTTAAAGTAACAAAAAAAGCCTTTCAAAGCGTCTTTTCGGCACTTTCCTCTCACTCAATGCCCCTTCCCCACCCCCCAACCCCTTACCCAATCCTCTGATCTACAAGCTGAGACAACTTTCAAGTCCGTGCATGCAATGCCACGCCCACAATCGTCCCCTCGCCGAAAGTTGAGCAATTGCATGCCTTAAAAGTGTCCTTTCGCCACTTTCCCCTGGCCCAATGCCCCCTCCCCAACCATTCCCAAATAACCCATCCGATGACCTATAACCTACCACACGCCTATATATGTATGTCATGCCACGCCTACAAATAAGCGACGTCAATAACCAACAAAAACCCCAAAAAAACTAACACCGTACCCGATTTCTCATTCCCGTGACTTAAAGTAACAAAAAAAGCCTTTCAAAGCGTCTTTTCGGCACTTTCCTCTCACTCAATGCCCCTTCCCCACCCCCCAACCCCTTACCCAATCCTCTGATCTACAAGCTGAGACAACTTTCAAGTCCGTGCATGCAATGCCACGCCCACAATCGTCCCCTCGCCGAAAGTTGAGCAATTGCATGCCTTAAAAGTGTCCTTTCGCCACTTTCCCCTGGCCCAATGCCCCCTCCCCAACCATTCCCACATAACCCATCCGATGACCTATAACCTACCACACGCCTATATATGTATGTCATGCCACGCCTACAAATAAGCGACGTCAATAACCAACAAAAACCCCAAAAAAACTAACACCGTACCCGATTTCTCATTCCCGTGACTTAAAGTAACAAAAAAAGCCTTTCAAAGCGTCTTTTCGGCACTTTCCTCTCACTCAATGCCCCTTCCCCACCCCCCAACCCCTTACCCAATCCTCTGATCTACAAGCTGAGACAACTTTCAAGTCCGTGCATGCAATGCCACGCCCACAATCGTCCCCTCGCCGAAAGTTGAGCAATTGCATGCCTTAAAAGTGTCCTTTCGCCACTTTCCCCTGGCCCAATGCCCCCTCCCCAACCATTCCCACATAACCCATCCGATGACCTATAACCTACCACACGCCTATATATGTATGTCATGCCACGCCTACAAATAAGCGACGTCAATAACCAACAAAAACCCCAAAAAAACTAACACCGTACCCGATTTCTCATTCCCGTGACTTAAAGTAACAAAAAAAGCCTTTCAAAGCGTCTTTTCGGCACTTTCCTCTCACTCAATGCCCCTTCCCCAACCCCCAACCCCTTACCCAATCCTCTGATCTACAAGCTGAGACAACTTTCAAGTCCGTGCATGCAATGCCACGCCCACAATCGTCCCCTCGCCGAAAGTTGAGCAATTGCATGCCTTAAAAGTGTCCTTTCGCCACTTTCCCCTGGCCCAATGCCCCCTCCCCAACCATTCCCACATAACCCATCCGATGACCTATAACCTACCACACGCCTATATATGTATGTCATGCCACGCCTACAAATAAGCGACGTCAATAACCAACAAAAACCCCAAAAAAACTAACACCGTACCCGATTTCTCATTCCCGTGACTTAAAGTAACAAAAAAAGCCTTTCAAAGCGTCTTTTCGGCACTTTCCTCTCACTCAATGCCCCTTCCCCACCCCCCAACCCCTTACCCAATCCTCTGATCTACAAGCTGAGACAACTTTCAAGTCCGTGCATGCAATGCCACGCCCACAATCGTCCCCTCGCCGAAAGTTGAGCAATTGCATGCCTTAAAAGTGTCCTTTCGCCACTTTCCCCTGGCCCAATGCCCCCTCCCCAACCATTCCCACATAACCCATCCGATGACCTATAACCTACCACACGCCTATATATGTATGTCATGCCACGCCTACAAATAAGCGACGTCAATAACCAACAAAAACCCCAAAAAAACTAACACCGTACCCGATTTCTCATTCCCGTGACTTAAAGTAACAAAAAAAGCCTTTCAAAGCGTCTTTTCGGCACTTTCCTCTCACTCAATGCCCCTTCCCCACCCCCCAACCCCTTACCCAATCCTCTGATCTACAAGCTGAGACAACTTTCAAGTCCGTGCATGCAATGCCACGCCCACAATCGTCCCCTCGCCGAAAGTTGAGCAATTGCATGCCTTAAAAGTGTCCTTTCGCCACTTTCCCCTGGCCCAATGCCCCCTCCCCAACCATTCCCACATAACCCATCCGATGACCTATAACCTACCACACGCCTATATATGTATGTCATGCCACGCCTACAAATAAGCGACGTCAATAACCAACAAAAACCCCAAAAAAACTAACACCGTACCCGATTTCTCATTCCCGTGACTTAAAGTAACAAAAAAAGCCTTTCAAAGCGTCTTTTCGGCACTTTCCTCTCACTCAATGCCCCTTCCCCACCCCCCAACCCCTTACCCAATCCTCTGATCTACAAGCTGAGACAACTTTCAAGTCCGTGCATGCAATGCCACGCCCACAATCGTCCCCTCGCCGAAAGTTGAGCAATTGCATGCCTTAAAAGTGTCCTTTCGCCACTTTCCCCTGGCCCAATGCCCCCTCCCCAACCATTCCCACATAACCCATCCGATGACCTATAACCTACCACACGCCTATATATGTATGTCATGCCACGCCTACAAATAAGCGACGTCAATAACCAACAAAAACCCCAAAAAAACTAACACCGTACCCGATTTCTCATTCCCGTGACTTAAAGTAACAAAAAAAGCCTTTCAAAGCGTCTTTTCGGCACTTTCCTCTCACTCAATGCCCCTTCCCCACCCCCCAACCCCTTACCCAATCCTCTGATCTACAAGCTGAGACAACTTTCAAGTCCGTGCATGCAATGCCACGCCCACAATCGTCCCCTCGCCGAAAGTTGAGCAATTGCATGCCTTAAAAGTGTCCTTTCGCCACTTTCCCCTGGCCCAATGCCCCCTCCCCAACCATTCCCACATAACCCATCCGATGACCTATAACCTACCACACGCCTATATATGTATGTCATGCCACGCCTACAAATAAGCGACGTCAATAACCAACAAAAACCCCAAAAAAACTAACACCGTACCCGATTTCTCATTCCCGTGACTTAAAGTAACAAAAAAAGCCTTTCAAAGCGTCTTTTCGGCACTTTCCTCTCACTCAATGCCCCTTCCCCACCCCCCAACCCCTTACCCAATCCTCTGATCTACAAGCTGAGACAACTTTCAAGTCCGTGCATGCAATGCCACGCCCACAATCGTCCCCTCGCCGAAAGTTGAGCAATTGCATGCCTTAAAAGTGTCCTTTCGCCACTTTCCCCTGGCCCAATGCCCCCTCCCCAACCATTCCCACATAACCCATCCGATGACCTATAACCTACCACACGCCTATATATGTATGTCATGCCACGCCTACAAATAAGCGACGTCAATAACCAACAAAAACCCCAAAAAAACTAACACCGTACCCGATTTCTCATTCCCGTGACTTAAAGTAACAAAAAAAGCCTTTCAAAGCGTCTTTTCGGCACTTTCCTCTCACTCAATGCCCCTTCCCCACCCCCCAACCCCTTACCCAATCCTCTGATCTACAAGCTGAGACAACTTTCAAGTCCGTGCATGCAATGCCACGCCCACAATCGTCCCCTCGCCGAAAGTTGAGCAATTGCATGCCTTAAAAGTGTCCTTTCGCCACTTTCCCCTGGCCCAATGCCCCCTCCCCAACCATTCCCACATAACCCATCCGATGACCTATAACCTACCACACGCCTATATATGTATGTCATGCCACGCCTACAAATAAGCGACGTCAATAACCAACAAAAACCCCAAAAAAACTAACACCGTACCCGATTTCTCATTCCCGTGACTTAAAGTAACAAAAAAAGCCTTTCAAAGCGTCTTTTCGGCACTTTCCTCTCACTCAATGCCCCTTCCCCACCCCCCAACCCCTTACCCAATCCTCTGATCTACAAGCTGAGACAACTTTCAAGTCCGTGCATGCAATGCCACGCCCACAATCGTCCCCTCGCCGAAAGTTGAGCAATTGCATGCCTTAAAAGTGTCCTTTCGCCACTTTCCCCTGGCCCAATGCCCCCTCCCCAACCATTCCCACATAACCCATCCGATGACCTATAACCTACCACACGCCTATATATGTATGTCATGCCACGCCTACAAATAAGCGACGTCAATAACCAACAAAAACCCCAAAAAAACTAACACCGTACCCGATTTCTCATTCCCGTGACTTAAAGTAACAAAAAAAGCCTTTCAAAGCGTCTTTTCGGCACTTTCCTCTCACTCAATGCCCCTTCCCCACCTCCCAACCCCTTACCCAATCCTCTGATCTACAAGCTGAGACAACTTTCAAGTCCGTGCATGCAATGCCACGCCCACAATCGTCCCCTCGCCGAAAGTTGAGCAATTGCATGCCTTAAAAGTGTCCTTTCGCCACTTTCCCCTGGCCCAATGCCCCCTCCCCAACCATTCCCACATAACCCATCCGATGACCTATAACCTACCACACGCCTATATATGTATGTCATGCCACGCCTACAAATAAGCGACGTCAATAACCAACAAAAACCCCAAAAAAACTAACACCGTACCCGATTTCTCATTCCCGTGACTTAAAGTAACAAAAAAAGCCTTTCAAAGCGTCTTTTCGGCACTTTCCTCTCACTCAATGCCCCTTCCCCACCCGCCAACCCCTTACCCAATCCTCTGATCTACAAGCTGAGACAACTTTCAAGTCCGTGCATGCAATGCCACGCCCACAATCGTCCCCTCGCCGAAAGTTGAGCAATTGCATGCCTTAAAAGTGTCCTTTCGCCACTTTCCCCTGGCCCAATGCCCCCTCCCCAACCATTCCCACATAACCCATCCGATGACCTATAACCTACCACACGCCTATATATGTATGTCATGCCACGCCTACAAATAAGCGACGTCAATAACCAACAAAAACCCCAAAAAAACTAACACCGTACCCGATTTCTCATTCCCGTGACTTAAAGTAACAAAAAAAGCCTTTCAAAGCGTCTTTTCGGCACTTTCCTCTCACTCAATGCCCCTTCCCCACCCCCCAACCCCTTACCCAATCCTCTGATCTACAAGCTGAGACAACTTTCAAGTCCGTGCATGCAATGCCACGCCCACAATCGTCCCCTCGCCGAAAGTTGAGCAATTGCATGCCTTAAAAGTGTCCTTTCGCCACTTTCCCCTGGCCCAATGCCCCCTCCCCAACCATTCCCACATAACCCATCCGATGACCTATAACCTACCACACGCCTATATATGTATGTCATGCCACGCCTACAAATAAGCGACGTCAATAACCAACAAAAACCCCAAAAAAACTAACACCGTACCCGATTTCTCATTCCCGTGACTTAAAGTAACAAAAAAAGCCTTTCAAAGCGTCTTTTCGGCACTTTCCTCTCACTCAATGCCCCTTCCCCACCCCCCAACCCCTTACCCAATCCTCTGATCTACAAGCTGAGACAACTTTCAAGTCCGTGCATGCAATGCCACGCCCACAATCGTCCCCTCGCCGAAAGTTGAGCAATTGCATGCCTTAAAAGTGTCCTTTCGCCACTTTCCCCTGGCCCAATGCCCCCTCCCCAACCATTCCCACATAACCCATCCGATGACCTATAACCTACCACACGCCTATATATGTATGTCATGCCACGCCTACAAATAAGCGACGTCAATAACCAACAAAAACCCCAAAAAAACTAACACCGTACCCGATTTCTCATTCCCGTGACTTAAAGTAACAAAAAAAGCCTTTCAAAGCGTCTTTTCGGCACTTTCCTCTCACTCAATGCCCCTTCCCCACCCCCCAACCCCTTACCCAATCCTCTGATCTACAAGCTGAGACAACTTTCAAGTCCGTGCATGCAATGCCACGCCCACAATCGTCCCCTCGCCGAAAGTTGAGCAATTGCATGCCTTAAAAGTGTCCTTTCGCCACTTTCCCCTGGCCCAATGCCCCCTCCCCAACCATTCCCACATAACCCATCCGATGACCTATAACCTACCACACGCCTATATATGTATGTCATGCCACGCCTACAAATAAGCGACGTCAATAACCAACAAAAACCCCAAAAAAACTAACACCGTACCCGATTTCTCATTCCCGTGACTTAAAGTAACAAAAAAAGCCTTTCAAAGCGTCTTTTCGGCACTTTCCTCTCACTCAATGCCCCTTCCCCACCCCCCAACCCCTTACCCAATCCTCTGATCTACAAGCTGAGACAACTTTCAAGTCCGTGCATGCAATGCCACGCCCACAATCGTCCCCTCGCCGAAAGTTGAGCAATTGCATGCCTTAAAAGTGTCCTTTCGCCACTTTCCCCTGGCCCAATGCCCCCTCCCCAACCATTCCCACATAACCCATCCGATGACCTATAACCTACCACACGCCTATATATGTATGTCATGCCACGCCTACAAATAAGCGACGTCAATAACCAACAAAAACCCCAAAAAAACTAACACCGTACCCGATTTCTCATTCCCGTGACTTAAAGTAACAAAAAAAGCCTTTCAAAGCGTCTTTTCGGCACTTTCCTCTCACTCAATGCCCCTTCCCCACCCCCCAACCCCTTACCCAATCCTCTGATCTACAAGCTGAGACAACTTTCAAGTCCGTGCATGCAATGCCACGCCCACAATCGTCCCCTCGCCGAAAGTTGAGCAATTGCATGCCTTAAAAGTGTCCTTTCGCCACTTTCCCCTGGCCCAATGCCCCCTCCCCAACCATTCCCACATAACCCATCCGATGACCTATAACCTACCACACGCCTATATATGTATGTCATGCCACGCCTACAAATAAGCGACGTCAATAACCAACAAAAACCCCAAAAAAACTAACACCGTACCCGATTTCTCATTCCCGTGACTTAAAGTAACAAAAAAAGCCTTTCAAAGCGTCTTTTCGGCACTTTCCTCTCACTCAATGCCCCTTCCCCACCCCCCAACCCCTTACCCAATCCTCTGATCTACAAGCTGAGACAACTTTCAAGTCCGTGCATGCAATGCCACGCCCACAATCATCCCCTCGCCGAAAGTTGAGCAATTGCATGCCTTAAAAGTGTCCTTTCGCCACTTTCCCCTGGCCCAATGCCCCCTCCCCAACCATTCCCACATAACCCATCCGATGACCTATAACCTACCACACGCCTATATATGTATGTCATGCCACGCCTACAAATAAGCGACGTCAATAACCAACAAAAACCCCAAAAAAACTAACACCGTACCCGATTTCTCATTCCCGTGACTTAAAGTAACAAAAAAAGCCTTTCAAAGCGTCTTTTCGGCACTTTCCTCTCACTCAATGCCCCTTCCCCACCCCCCAACCCCTTACCCAATCCTCTGATCTACAAGCTGAGACAACTTTCAAGTCCGTGCATGCAATGCCACGCCCACAATCGTCCCCTCGCCGAAAGTTGAGCAATTGCATGCCTTAAAAGTGTCCTTTCGCCACTTTCCCCTGGCCCAATGCCCCCTCCCCAACCATTCCCACATAACCCATCCGATGACCTATAACCTACCACACGCCTATATATGTATGTCATGCCACGCCTACAAATAAGCGACGTCAATAACCAACAAAAACCCCAAAAAAACTAACACCGTACCCGATTTCTCATTCCCGTGACTTAAAGTAACAAAAAAAGCCTTTCAAAGCGTCTTTTCGGCACTTTCCTCTCACTCAATGCCCCTTCCCCACCCCCCAACCCCTTACCCAATCCTCTGATCTACAAGCTGAGACAACTTTCAAGTCCGTGCATGCAATGCCACGCCCACAATCGTCCCCTCGCCGAAAGTTGAGCAATTGCATGCCTTAAAAGTGTCCTTTCGCCACTTTCCCCTGGCCCAATGCCCCCTCCCCAACCATTCCCACATAACCCATCCGATGACCTATAACCTACCACACGCCTATATATGTATGTCATGCCACGCCTACAAATAAGCGACGTCAATAACCAACAAAAACCCCAAAAAAACTAACACCGTACCCGATTTCTCATTCCCGTGACTTAAAGTAACAAAAAAAGCCTTTCAAAGCGTCTTTTCGGCACTTTCCTCTCACTCAATGCCCCTTCCCCACCCCCCAACCCCTTACCCAATCCTCTGATCTACAAGCTGAGACAACTTTCAAGTCCGTGCATGCAATGCCACGCCCACAATCGTCCCCTCGCCGAAAGTTGAGCAATTGCATGCCTTAAAAGTGTCCTTTCGCCACTTTCCCCTGGCCCAATGCCCCCTCCCCAACCATTCCCACATAACCCATCCGATGACCTATAACCTACCACACGCCTATATATGTATGTCATGCCACGCCTACAAATAAGCGACGTCAATAACCAACAAAAACCCCAAAAAAACTAACACCGTACCCGATTTCTCATTCCCGTGACTTAAAGTAACAAAAAAAGCCTTTCAAAGCGTCTTTTCGGCACTTTCCTCTCACTCAATGCCCCTTCCCCACCCCCCAACCCCTTACCCAATCCTCTGATCTACAAGCTGAGACAACTTTCAAGTCCGTGCATGCAATGCCACGCCCACAATCGTCCCCTCGCCGAAAGTTGAGCAATTGCATGCCTTAAAAGTGTCCTTTCGCCACTTTCCCCTGGCCCAATGCCCCCTCCCCAACCATTCCCACATAACCCATCCGATGACCTATAACCTACCACACGCCTATATACATATGTATGTCATGCCACGCCTACAAATAAGCGACGTCAATAACCAACAAAAACCCCAAAAAAACTAACACCGTACCCGATTTCTCTCGAAGTCCGTGCATGCAATGCCACGCCCACAATCGTCCCCTCGCCGAAAGTTGAGCAATTGCATGCCTTAAAAGTGTCCTTTCGCCACTTTCCCCTGGCCCAATGCCCCCTCCCCAACCATTCCCACATAACCCATCCGATGACCTATAACCTACCACACGCCTATATATGTATGTCATGCCACGCCTACAAATAAGCGACGTCAATAACCAACAAAAACCCCAAAAAAACTAACACCGTACCCGATTTCTCATTCCCGTGACTTAAAGTAACAAAAAAAGCCTTTCAAAGCGTCTTTTCGGCACTTTCCTCTCACTCAATGCCCCTTCCCCACCCCGCAACCCCTTACCCAATCCTCTGATCTACAAGCTGAGACAACTTTCAAGTCCGTGCATGCAATGCCACGCCCACAATCGTCCCCTCGCCGAAAGTTGAGCAATTGCATGCCTTAAAAGTGTCCTTTCGCCACTTTCCCCTGGCCCAATGCCCCCTCCCCAACCATTCCCACATAACCCATCCGATGACCTATAACCTACCACACGCCTATATATGTATGTCATGCCACGCCTACAAATAAGCGACGTCAATAACCAACAAAAACCCCAAAAAAACTAACACCGTACCCGATTTCTCATTCCCGTGACTTAAAGTAACAAAAAAAGCCTTTCAAAGCGTCTTTTCGGCACTTTCCTCTCACTCAATGCCCCTTCCCCACCCCCCAACCCCTTACCCAATCCTCTGATCTACAAGCTGAGACAACTTTCAAGTCCGTGCATGCAATGCCACGCCCACAATCGTCCCCTCGCCGAAAGTTGAGCAATTGCATGCCTTAAAAGTGTCCTTTCGCCACTTTCCCCTGGCCCAATGCCCCCTCCCCAACCATTCCCACATAACCCATCCGATGACCTATAACCTACCACACGCCTATATATGTATGTCATGCCACGCCTACAAATAAGCGACGTCAATAACCAACAAAAACCCCAAAAAAACTAACACCGTACCCGATTTCTCATTCCCGTGACTTAAAGTAACAAAAAAAGCCTTTCAAAGCGTCTTTTCGGCACTTTCCTCTCACTCAATGCCCCTTCCCCACCCCGCAACCCCTTACCCAATCCTCTGATCTACAAGCTGAGACAACTTTCAAGTCCGTGCATGCAATGCCACGCCCACAATCGTCCCCTCGCCGAAAGTTGAGCAATTGCATGCCTTAAAAGTGTCCTTTCGCCACTTTCCCCTGGCCCAATGCCCCCTCCCCAACCATTCCCACATAACCCATCCGATGACCTATAACCTACCACACGCCTATATATGTATGTCATGCCACGCCTACAAATAAGCGACGTCAATAACCAACAAAAACCCCAAAAAAACTAACACCGTACCCGATTTCTCATTCCCGTGACTTAAAGTAACAAAAAAAGCCTTTCAAAGCGTCTTTTCGGCACTTTCCTCTCACTCAATGCCCCTTCCCCACCCCCCAACCCCTTACCCAATCCTCTGATCTACAAGCTGAGACAACTTTCAAGTCCGTGCATGCAATGCCACGCCCACAATCGTCCCCTCGCCGAAAGTTGAGCAATTGCATGCCTTAAAAGTGTCCTTTCGCCACTTTCCCCTGGCCCAATGCCCCCTCCCCAACCATTCCCACATAACCCATCCGATGACCTATAACCTACCACACGCCTATATATGTATGTCATGCCACGCCTACAAATAAGCGACGTCAATAACCAACAAAAACCCCAAAAAAACTAACACCGTACCCGATTTCTCATTCCCGTGACTTAAAGTAACAAAAAAAGCCTTTCAAAGCGTCTTTTCGGCACTTTCCTCTCACTCAATGCCCCTTCCCCACCCCCCAACCCCTTACCCAATCCTCTGATCTACAAGCTGAGACAACTTTCAAGTCCGTGCATGCAATGCCACGCCCACAATCGTCCCCTCGCCGAAAGTTGAGCAATTGCATGCCTTAAAAGTGTCCTTTCGCCACTTTCCCCTGGCCCAATGCCCCCTCCCCAACCATTCCCACATAACCCATCCGATGACCTATAACCTACCACACGCCTATATATGTATGTCATGCCACGCCTACAAATAAGCGACGTCAATAACCAACAAAAACCCCAAAAAAACTAACACCGTACCCGATTTCTCATTCCCGTGACTTAAAGTAACAAAAAAAGCCTTTCAAAGCGTCTTTTCGGCACTTTCCTCTCACTCAATGCCCCTTCCCCACCCCCCAACCCCTTACCCAATCCTCTGATCTACAAGCTGAGACAACTTTCAAGTCCGTGCATGCAATGCCACGCCCACAATCGTCCCCTCGCCGAAAGTTGAGCAATTGCATGCCTTAAAAGTGTCCTTTCGCCACTTTCCCCTGGCCCAATGCCCCCTCCCCAACCATTCCCACATAACCCATCCGATGACCTATAACCTACCACACGCCTATATATGTATGTCATGCCACGCCTACAAATAAGCGACGTCAATAACCAACAAAAACCCCAAAAAAACTAACACCGTACCCGATTTCTCATTCCCGTGACTTAAAGTAACAAAAAAAGCCTTTCAAAGCGTCTTTTCGGCACTTTCCTCTCACTCAATGCCCCTTCCCCACCCCCCAACCCCTTACCCAATCCTCTGATCTACAAGCTGAGACAACTTTCAAGTCCGTGCATGCAATGCCACGCCCACAATCGTCCCCTCGCCGAAAGTTGAGCAATTGCATGCCTTAAAAGTGTCCTTTCGCCACTTTCCCCTGGCCCAATGCCCCCTCCCCAACCATTCCCACATAACCCATCCGATGACCTATAACCTACCACACGCCTATATATGTATGTCATGCCACGCCTACAAATAAGCGACGTCAATAACCAACAAAAACCCCAAAAAAACTAACACCGTACCCGATTTCTCATTCCCGTGACTTAAAGTAACAAAAAAAGCCTTTCAAAGCGTCTTTTCGGCACTTTCCTCTCACTCAATGCCCCTTCCCCACCCCGCAACCCCTTACCCAATCCTCTGATCTACAAGCTGAGACAACTTTCAAGTCCGTGCATGCAATGCCACGCCCACAATCGTCCCCTCGCCGAAAGTTGAGCAATTGCATGCCTTAAAAGTGTCCTTTCGCCACTTTCCCCTGGCCCAATGCCCCCTCCCCAACCATTCCCACATAACCCATCCGATGACCTATAACCTACCACACGCCTATATATGTATGTCATGCCACGCCTACAAATAAGCGACGTCAATAACCAACAAAAACCCCAAAAAAACTAACACCGTACCCGATTTCTCATTCCCGTGACTTAAAGTAACAAAAAAAGCCTTTCAAAGCGTCTTTTCGGCACTTTCCTCTCACTCAATGCCCCTTCCCCACCCCCCAACCCCTTACCCAATCCTCTGATCTACAAGCTGAGACAACTTTCAAGTCCGTGCATGCAATGCCACGCCCACAATCGTCCCCTCGCCGAAAGTTGAGCAATTGCATGCCTTAAAAGTGTCCTTTCGCCACTTTCCCCTGGCCCAATGCCCCCTCCCCAACCATTCCCACATAACCCATCCGATGACCTATAACCTACCACACGCCTATATATGTATGTCATGCCACGCCTACAAATAAGCGACGTCAATAACCAACAAAAACCCCAAAAAAACTAACACCGTACCCGATTTCTCATTCCCGTGACTTAAAGTAACAAAAAAAGCCTTTCAAAGCGTCTTTTCGGCACTTTCCTCTCACTCAATGCCCCTTCCCCACCCCCCAACCCCTTACCCAATCCTCTGATCTACAAGCTGAGACAACTTTCAAGTCCGTGCATGCAATGCCACGCCCACAATCGTCCCCTCGCCGAAAGTTGAGCAATTGCATGCCTTAAAAGTGTCCTTTCGCCACTTTCCCCTGGCCCAATGCCCCCTCCCCAACCATTCCCACATAACCCATCCGATGACCTATAACCTACCACACGCCTATATATGTATGTCATGCCACGCCTACAAATAAGCGACGTCAATAACCAACAAAAACCCCAAAAAAACTAACACCGTACCCGATTTCTCATTCCCGTGACTTAAAGTAACAAAAAAAGCCTTTCAAAGCGTCTTTTCGGCACTTTCCTCTCACTCAATGCCCCTTCCCCACCCCCCAACCCCTTACCCAATCCTCTGATCTACAAGCTGAGACAACTTTCAAGTCCGTGCATGCAATGCCACGCCCACAATCGTCCCCTCGCCGAAAGTTGAGCAATTGCATGCCTTAAAAGTGTCCTTTCGCCACTTTCCCCTGGCCCAATGCCCCCTCCCCAACCATTCCCACATAACCCATCCGATGACCTATAACCTACCACACGCCTATATATGTATGTCATGCCACGCCTACAAATAAGCGACGTCAATAACCAACAAAAACCCCAAAAAAACTAACACCGTACCCGATTTCTCATTCCCGTGACTTAAAGTAACAAAAAAAGCCTTTCAAAGCGTCTTTTCGGCACTTTCCTCTCACTCAATGCCCCTTCCCCACCCCCAACCCCTTACCCAATCCTCTGATCTACAAGCTGAGACAACTTTCAAGTCCGTGCATGCAATGCCACGCCCACAATCGTCCCCTCGCCGAAAGTTGAGCAATTGCATGCCTTAAAAGTGTCCTTTCGCCACTTTCCCCTGGCCCAATGCCCCCTCCCCAACCATTCCCACATAACCCATCCGATGACCTATAACCTACCACACGCCTATATATGTATGTCATGCCACGCCTACAAATAAGCGACGTCAATAACCAACAAAAACCCCAAAAAAACTAACACCGTACCCGATTTCTCATTCCCGTGACTTAAAGTAACAAAAAAAGCCTTTCAAAGCGTCTTTTCGGCACTTTCCTCTCACTCAATGCCCCTTCCCCACCCCCCAACCCCTTACCCAATCCTCTGATCTACAAGCTGAGACAACTTTCAAGTCCGTGCATGCAATGCCACGCCCACAATCGTCCCCTCGCCGAAAGTTGAGCAATTGCATGCCTTAAAAGTGTCCTTTCGCCACTTTCCCCTGGCCCAATGCCCCCTCCCCAACCATTCCCACATAACCCATCCGATGACCTATAACCTACCACACGCCTATATATGTATGTCATGCCACGCCTACAAATAAGCGACGTCAATAACCAACAAAAACCCCAAAAAAACTAACACCGTACCCGATTTCTCATTCCCGTGACTTAAAGTAACAAAAAAAGCCTTTCAAAGCGTCTTTTCGGCACTTTCCTCTCACTCAATGCCCCTTCCCCACCCCCCAACCCCTTACCCAATCCTCTGATCTACAAGCTGAGACAACTTTCAAGTCCGTGCATGCAATGCCACGCCCACAATCGTCCCCTCGCCGAAAGTTGAGCAATTGCATGCCTTAAAAGTGTCCTTTCGCCACTTTCCCCTGGCCCAATGCCCCCTCCCCAACCATTCCCACATAACCCATCCGATGACCTATAACCTACCACACGCCTATATATGTATGTCATGCCACGCCTACAAATAAGCGACGTCAATAACCAACAAAAACCCCAAAAAAACTAACACCGTACCCGATTTCTCATTCCCGTGACTTAAAGTAACAAAAAAAGCCTTTCAAAGCGTCTTTTCGGCACTTTCCTCTCACTCAATGCCCCTTCCCCACCCCCCAACCCCTTACCCAATCCTCTGATCTACAAGCTGAGACAACTTTCAAGTCCGTGCATGCAATGCCACGCCCACAATCGTCCCCTCGCCGAAAGTTGAGCAATTGCATGCCTTAAAAGTGTCCTTTCGCCACTTTCCCCTGGCCCAATGCCCCCTCCCCAACCATTCCCACATAACCCATCCGATGACCTATAACCTACCACACGCCTATATATGTATGTCATGCCACGCCTACAAATAAGCGACGTCAATAACCAACAAAAACCCCAAAAAAACTAACACCGTACCCGATTTCTCATTCCCGTGACTTAAAGTAACAAAAAAAGCCTTTCAAAGCGTCTTTTCGGCACTTTCCTCTCACTCAATGCCCCTTCCCCACCCCCCAACCCCTTACCCAATCCTCTGATCTACAAGCTGAGACAACTTTCAAGTCCGTGCATGCAATGCCACGCCCACAATCGTCCCCTCGCCGAAAGTTGAGCAATTGCATGCCTTAAAAGTGTCCTTTCGCCACTTTCCCCTGGCCCAATGCCCCCTCCCCAACCATTCCCACATAACCCATCCGATGACCTATAACCTACCACACGCCTATATATGTATGTCATGCCACGCCTACAAATAAGCGACGTCAATAACCAACAAAAACCCCAAAAAAACTAACACCGTACCCGATTTCTCATTCCCGTGACTTAAAGTAACAAAAAAAGCCTTTCAAAGCGTCTTTTCGGCACTTTCCTCTCACTCAATGCCCCTTCCCCACCCCCCAACCCCTTACCCAATCCTCTGATCTACAAGCTGAGACAACTTTCAAGTCCGTGCATGCAATGCCACGCCCACAATCGTCCCCTCGCCGAAAGTTGAGCAATTGCATGCCTTAAAAGTGTCCTTTCGCCACTTTCCCCTGGCCCAATGCCCCCTCCCCAACCATTCCCACATAACCCATCCGATGACCTATAACCTACCACACGCCTATATATGTATGTCATGCCACGCCTACAAATAAGCGACGTCAATAACCAACAAAAACCCCAAAAAAACTAACACCGTACCCGATTTCTCATTCCCGTGACTTAAAGTAACAAAAAAAGCCTTTCAAAGCGTCTTTTCGGCACTTTCCTCTCACTCAATGCCCCTTCCCCACCCCCCAACCCCTTACCCAATCCTCTGATCTACAAGCTGAGACAACTTTCAAGTCCGTGCATGCAATGCCACGCCCACAATCGTCCCCTCGCCGAAAGTTGAGCAATTGCATGCCTTAAAAGTGTCCTTTCGCCACTTTCCCCTGGCCCAATGCCCCCTCCCCAACCATTCCCACATAACCCATCCGATGACCTATAACCTACCACACGCCTATATATGTATGTCATGCCACGCCTACAAATAAGCGACGTCAATAACCAACAAAAACCCCAAAAAAACTAACACCGTACCCGATTTCTCATTCCCGTGACTTAAAGTAACAAAAAAAGCCTTTCAAAGCGTCTTTTCGGCACTTTCCTCTCACTCAATGCCCCTTCCCCACCCCCCAACCCCTTACCCAATCCTCTGATCTACAAGCTGAGACAACTTTCAAGTCCGTGCATGCAATGCCACGCCCACAATCGTCCCCTCGCCGAAAGTTGAGCAATTGCATGCCTTAAAAGTGTCCTTTCGCCACTTTCCCCTGGCCCAATGCCCCCTCCCCAACCATTCCCACATAACCCATCCGATGACCTATAACCTACCACACGCCTATATATGTATGTCATGCCACGCCTACAAATAAGCGACGTCAATAACCAACAAAAACCCCAAAAAAACTAACACCGTACCCGATTTCTCATTCCCGTGACTTAAAGTAACAAAAAAAGCCTTTCAAAGCGTCTTTTCGGCACTTTCCTCTCACTCAATGCCCCTTCCCCACCCCCCAACCCCTTACCCAATCCTCTGATCTACAAGCTGAGACAACTTTCAAGTCCGTGCATGCAATGCCACGCCCACAATCGTCCCCTCGCCGAAAGTTGAGCAATTGCATGCCTTAAAAGTGTCCTTTCGCCACTTTCCCCTGGCCCAATGCCCCCTCCCCAACCATTCCCACATAACCCATCCGATGACCTATAACCTACCACACGCCTATATATGTATGTCATGCCACGCCTACAAATAAGCGACGTCAATAACCAACAAAAACCCCAAAAAAACTAACACCGTACCCGATTTCTCATTCCCGTGACTTAAAGTAACAAAAAAAGCCTTTCAAAGCGTCTTTTCGGCACTTTCCTCTCACTCAATGCCCCTTCCCCACCCCCCAACCCCTTACCCAATCCTCTGATCTACAAGCTGAGACAACTTTCAAGTCCGTGCATGCAATGCCACGCCCACAATCGTCCCCTCGCCGAAAGTTGAGCAATTGCATGCCTTAAAAGTGTCCTTTCGCCACTTTCCCCTGGCCCAATGCCCCCTCCCCAACCATTCCCACATAACCCATCCGATGACCTATAACCTACCACACGCCTATATATGTATGTCATGCCACGCCTACAAATAAGCGACGTCAATAACCAACAAAAACCCCAAAAAAACTAACACCGTACCCGATTTCTCATTCCCGTGACTTAAAGTAACAAAAAAAGCCTTTCAAAGCGTCTTTTCGGCACTTTCCTCTCACTCAATGCCCCTTCCCCACCCCCCAACCCCTTACCCAATCCTCTGATCTACAAGCTGAGACAACTTTCAAGTCCGTGCATGCAATGCCACGCCCACAATCGTCCCCTCGCCGAAAGTTGAGCAATTGCATGCCTTAAAAGTGTCCTTTCGCCACTTTCCCCTGGCCCAATGCCCCCTCCCCAACCATTCCCACATAACCCATCCGATGACCTATAACCTACCACACGCCTATATATGTATGTCATGCCACGCCTACAAATAAGCGACGTCAATAACCAACAAAAACCCCAAAAAAACTAACACCGTACCCGATTTCTCATTCCCGTGACTTAAAGTAACAAAAAAAGCCTTTCAAAGCGTCTTTTCGGCACTTTCCTCTCACTCAATGCCCCTTCCCCACCCCCCAACCCCTTACCCAATCCTCTGATCTACAAGCTGAGACAACTTTCAAGTCCGTGCATGCAATGCCACGCCCACAATCGTCCCCTCGCCGAAAGTTGAGCAATTGCATGCCTTAAAAGTGTCCTTTCGCCACTTTCCCCTGGCCCAATGCCCCCTCCCCAACCATTCCCACATAACCCATCCGATGACCTATAACCTACCACACGCCTATATATGTATGTCATGCCACGCCTACAAATAAGCGACGTCAATAACCAACAAAAACCCCAAAAAAACTAACACCGTACCCGATTTCTCATTCCCGTGACTTAAAGTAACAAAAAAAGCCTTTCAAAGCGTCTTTTCGGCACTTTCCTCTCACTCAATGCCCCTTCCCCACCCCCCAACCCCTTACCCAATCCTCTGATCTACAAGCTGAGACAACTTTCAAGTCCGTGCATGCAATGCCACGCCCACAATCGTCCCCTCGCCGAAAGTTGAGCAATTGCATGCCTTAAAAGTGTCCTTTCGCCACTTTCCCCTGGCCCAATGCCCCCTCCCCAACCATTCCCACATAACCCATCCGATGACCTATAACCTACCACACGCCTATATATGTATGTCATGCCACGCCTACAAATAAGCGACGTCAATAACCAACAAAAACCCCAAAAAAACTAACACCGTACCCGATTTCTCATTCCCGTGACTTAAAGTAACAAAAAAAGCCTTTCAAAGCGTCTTTTCGGCACTTTCCTCTCACTCAATGCCCCTTCCCCACCCCCCCAACCCCTTACCCAATCCTCTGATCTACAAGCTGAGACAACTTTCAAGTCCGTGCATGCAATGCCACGCCCACAATCGTCCCCTCGCCGAAAGTTGAGCAATTGCATGCCTTAAAAGTTCCTTTCGCCACTTTCCCCTGGCCCAATGCCCCCTCCCCAACCATTCCCACATAACCCATCCGATGACCTATAACCTACCACACGCCTATATATGTATGTCATGCCACGCCTACAAATAAGCGACGTCAATAACCAACAAAAACCCCAAAAAAACTAACACCGTACCCGATTTCTCATTCCCGTGACTTAAAGTAACAAAAAAAGCCTTTCAAAGCGTCTTTTCGGCACTTTCCTCTCACTCAATGCCCCTTCCCCAACCCCCAACCCCTTACCCAATCCTCTGATCTACAAGCTGAGACAACTTTCAAGTCCGTGCATGCAATGCCACGCCCACAATCGTCCCCTCGCCGAAAGTTGAGCAATTGCATGCCTTAAAAGTGTCCTTTCGCCACTTTCCCCTGGCCCAATGCCCCCTCCCCAACCATTCCCACATAACCCATCCGATGACCTATAACCTACCACACGCCTATATATGTATGTCATGCCACGCCTACAAATAAGCGACGTCAATAACCAACAAAAACCCCAAAAAAACTAACACCGTACCCGATTTCTCATTCCCGTGACTTAAAGTAACAAAAAAAGCCTTTCAAAGCGTCTTTTCGGCACTTTCCTCTCACTCAATGCCCCTTCCCCACCCCCAACCCCTTACCCAATCCTCTGATCTACAAGCTGAGACAACTTTCAAGTCCGTGCATGCAATGCCACGCCCACAATCGTCCCCTCGCCGAAAGTTGAGCAATTGCATGCCTTAAAAGTGTCCTTTCGCCACTTTCCCCTGGCCCAATGCCCCCTCCCCAACCATTCCCACATAACCCATCCGATGACCTATAACCTACCACACGCCTATATATGTATGTCATGCCACGCCTACAAATAAGCGACGTCAATAACCAACAAAAACCCCAAAAAAACTAACACCGTACCCGATTTCTCATTCCCGTGACTTAAAGTAACAAAAAAAGCCTTTCAAAGCGTCTTTTCGGCACTTTCCTCTCACTCAATGCCCCTTCCCCACCCCCCAACCCCTTACCCAATCCTCTGATCTACAAGCTGAGACAACTTTCAAGTCCGTGCATGCAATGCCACGCCCACAATCGTCCCCTCGCCGAAAGTTGAGCAATTGCATGCCTTAAAAGTGTCCTTTCGCCACTTTCCCCTGGCCCAATGCCCCCTCCCCAACCATTCCCACATAACCCATCCGATGACCTATAACCTACCACACGCCTATATATGTATGTCATGCCACGCCTACAAATAAGCGACGTCAATAACCAACAAAAACCCCAAAAAAACTAACACCGTACCCGATTTCTCATTCCCGTGACTTAAAGTAACAAAAAAAGCCTTTCAAAGCGTCTTTTCGGCACTTTCCTCTCACTCAATGCCCCTTCCCCACCCCCCAACCCCTTACCCAATCCTCTGATCTACAAGCTGAGACAACTTTCAAGTCCGTGCATGCAATGCCACGCCCACAATCGTCCCCTCGCCGAAAGTTGAGCAATTGCATGCCTTAAAAGTGTCCTTTCGCCACTTTCCCCTGGCCCAATGCCCCCTCCCCAACCATTCCCACATAACCCATCCGATGACCTATAACCTACCACACGCCTATATATGTATGTCATGCCACGCCTACAAATAAGCGACGTCAATAACCAACAAAAACCCCAAAAAAACTAACACCGTACCCGATTTCTCATTCCCGTGACTTAAAGTAACAAAAAAAGCCTTTCAAAGCGTCTTTTCGGCACTTTCCTCTCACTCAATGCCCCTTCCCCACCCCCCAACCCCTTACCCAATCCTCTGATCTACAAGCTGAGACAACTTTCAAGTCCGTGCATGCAATGCCACGCCCACAATCGTCCCCTCGCCGAAAGTTGAGCAATTGCATGCCTTAAAAGTGTCCTTTCGCCACTTTCCCCTGGCCCAATGCCCCCTCCCCAACCATTCCCACATAACCCATCCGATGACCTATAACCTACCACACGCCTATATATGTATGTCATGCCACGCCTACAAATAAGCGACGTCAATAACCAACAAAAACCCCAAAAAAACTAACACCGTACCCGATTTCTCATTCCCGTGACTTAAAGTAACAAAAAAAGCCTTTCAAAGCGTCTTTTCGGCACTTTCCTCTCACTCAATGCCCCTTCCCCACCCCCCAACCCCTTACCCAATCCTCTGATCTACAAGCTGAGACAACTTTCAAGTCCGTGCATGCAATGCCACGCCCACAATCGTCCCCTCGCCGAAAGTTGAGCAATTGCATGCCTTAAAAGTGTCCTTTCGCCACTTTCCCCTGGCCCAATGCCCCCTCCCCAACCATTCCCACATAACCCATCCGATGACCTATAACCTACCACACGCCTATATATGTATGTCATGCCACGCCTACAAATAAGCGACGTCAATAACCAACAAAAACCCCAAAAAAACTAACACCGTACCCGATTTCTCATTCCCGTGACTTAAAGTAACAAAAAAAGCCTTTCAAAGCGTCTTTTCGGCACTTTCCTCTCACTCAATGCCCCTTCCCCACCCCCCAACCCCTTACCCAATCCTCTGATCTACAAGCTGAGACAACTTTCAAGTCCGTGCATGCAATGCCACGCCCACAATCGTCCCCTCGCCGAAAGTTGAGCAATTGCATGCCTTAAAAGTGTCCTTTCGCCACTTTCCCCTGGCCCAATGCCCCCTCCCCAACCATTCCCACATAACCCATCCGATGACCTATAACCTACCACACGCCTATATATGTATGTCATGCCACGCCTACAAATAAGCGACGTCAATAACCAACAAAAACCCCAAAAAAACTAACACCGTACCCGATTTCTCATTCCCGTGACTTAAAGTAACAAAAAAAGCCTTTCAAAGCGTCTTTTCGGCACTTTCCTCTCACTCAATGCCCCTTCCCCACCCCCCAACCCCTTACCCAATCCTCTGATCTACAAGCTGAGACAACTTTCAAGTCCGTGCATGCAATGCCACGCCCACAATCGTCCCCTCGCCGAAAGTTGAGCAATTGCATGCCTTAAAAGTGTCCTTTCGCCACTTTCCCCTGGCCCAATGCCCCCTCCCCAACCATTCCCACATAACCCATCCGATGACCTATAACCTACCACACGCCTATATATGTATGTCATGCCACGCCTACAAATAAGCGACGTCAATAACCAACAAAAACCCCAAAAAAACTAACACCGTACCCGATTTCTCATTCCCGTGACTTAAAGTAACAAAAAAAGCCTTTCAAAGCGTCTTTTCGGCACTTTCCTCTCACTCAATGCCCCTTCCCCACCCCCCAACCCCTTACCCAATCCTCTGATCTACAAGCTGAGACAACTTTCAAGTCCGTGCATGCAATGCCACGCCCACAATCGTCCCCTCGCCGAAAGTTGAGCAATTGCATGCCTTAAAAGTGTCCTTTCGCCACTTTCCCCTGGCCCAATGCCCCCTCCCCAACCATTCCCACATAACCCATCCGATGACCTATAACCTACCACACGCCTATATATGTATGTCATGCCACGCCTACAAATAAGCGACGTCAATAACCAACAAAAACCCCAAAAAAACTAACACCGTACCCGATTTCTCATTCCCGTGACTTAAAGTAACAAAAAAAGCCTTTCAAAGCGTCTTTTTCGGCACTTTCCTCTCACTCAATGCCCCTTCCCCACCCCCCAACCCCTTACCCAATCCTCTGATCTACAAGCTGAGACAACTTTCAAGTCCGTGCATGCAATGCCACGCCCACAATCGTCCCCTCGCCGAAAGTTGAGCAATTGCATGCCTTAAAAGTGTCCTTTCGCCACTTTCCCCTGGCCCAATGCCCCCTCCCCAACCATTCCCACATAACCCATCCGATGACCTATAACCTACCACACGCCTATATATGTATGTCATGCCACGCCTACAAATAAGCGACGTCAATAACCAACAAAAACCCCAAAAAAACTAACACCGTACCCGATTTCTCATTCCCGTGACTTAAAGTAACAAAAAAAGCCTTTCAAAGCGTCTTTTCGGCACTTTCCTCTCACTCAATGCCCCTTCCCCAACCCCCAACCCCTTACCCAATCCTCTGATCTACAAGCTGAGACAACTTTCAAGTCCGTGCATGCAATGCCACGCCCACAATCGTCCCCTCGCCGAAAGTTGAGCAATTGCATGCCTTAAAAGTGTCCTTTCGCCACTTTCCCCTGGCCCAATGCCCCCTCCCCAACCATTCCCACATAACCCATCCGATGACCTATAACCTACCACACGCCTATATATGTATGTCATGCCACGCCTACAAATAAGCGACGTCAATAACCAACAAAAACCCCAAAAAAACTAACACCGTACCCGATTTCTCATTCCCGTGACTTAAAGTAACAAAAAAAGCCTTTCAAAGCGTCTTTTCGGCACTTTCCTCTCACTCAATGCCCCTTCCCCACCCCCCAACCCCTTACCCAATCCTCTGATCTACAAGCTGAGACAACTTTCAAGTCCGTGCATGCAATGCCACGCCCACAATCGTCCCCTCGCCGAAAGTTGAGCAATTGCATGCCTTAAAAGTGTCCTTTCGCCACTTTCCCCTGGCCCAATGCCCCCTCCCCAACCATTCCCACATAACCCATCCGATGACCTATAACCTACCACACGCCTATATATGTATGTCATGCCACGCCTACAAATAAGCGACGTCAATAACCAACAAAAACCCCAAAAAAACTAACACCGTACCCGATTTCTCATTCCCGTGACTTAAAGTAACAAAAAAAGCCTTTCAAAGCGTCTTTTCGGCACTTTCCTCTCACTCAATGCCCCTTCCCCACCCCCCAACCCCTTACCCAATCCTCTGATCTACAAGCTGAGACAACTTTCAAGTCCGTGCATGCAATGCCACGCCCACAATCGTCCCCTCGCCGAAAGTTGAGCAATTGCATGCCTTAAAAGTGTCCTTTCGCCACTTTCCCCTGGCCCAATGCCCCCTCCCCAACCATTCCCACATAACCCATCCGATGACCTATAACCTACCACACGCCTATATATGTATGTCATGCCACGCCTACAAATAAGCGACGTCAATAACCAACAAAAACCCCAAAAAAACTAACACCGTACCCGATTTCTCATTCCCGTGACTTAAAGTAACAAAAAAAGCCTTTCAAAGCGTCTTTTCGGCACTTTCCTCTCACTCAATGCCCCTTCCCCACCCCCCAACCCCTTACCCAATCCTCTGATCTACAAGCTGAGACAACTTTCAAGTCCGTGCATGCAATGCCACGCCCACAATCGTCCCCTCGCCGAAAGTTGAGCAATTGCATGCCTTAAAAGTGTCCTTTCGCCACTTTCCCCTGGCCCAATGCCCCCTCCCCAACCATTCCCACATAACCCATCCGATGACCTATAACCTACCACACGCCTATATATGTATGTCATGCCACGCCTACAAATAAGCGACGTCAATAACCAACAAAAACCCCAAAAAAACTAACACCGTACCCGATTTCTCATTCCCGTGACTTAAAGTAACAAAAAAAGCCTTTCAAAGCGTCTTTTCGGCACTTTCCTCTCACTCAATGCCCCTTCCCCACCCCCCAACCCCTTACCCAATCCTCTGATCTACAAGCTGAGACAACTTTCAAGTCCGTGCATGCAATGCCACGCCCACAATCGTCCCCTCGCCGAAAGTTGAGCAATTGCATGCCTTAAAAGTGTCCTTTCGCCACTTTCCCCTGGCCCAATGCCCCCTCCCCAACCATTCCCACATAACCCATCCGATGACCTATAACCTACCACACGCCTATATATGTATGTCATGCCACGCCTACAAATAAGCGACGTCAATAACCAACAAAAACCCCAAAAAAACTAACACCGTACCCGATTTCTCATTCCCGTGACTTAAAGTAACAAAAAAAGCCTTTCAAAGCGTCTTTTCGGCACTTTCCTCTCACTCAATGCCCCTTCCCCACCCCCCAACCCCTTACCCAATCCTCTGATCTACAAGCTGAGACAACTTTCAAGTCCGTGCATGCAATGCCACGCCCACAATCGTCCCCTCGCCGAAAGTTGAGCAATTGCATGCCTTAAAAGTGTCCTTTCGCCACTTTCCCCTGGCCCAATGCCCCCTCCCCAACCATTCCCACATAACCCATCCGATGACCTATAACCTACCACACGCCTATATATGTATGTCATGCCACGCCTACAAATAAGCGACGTCAATAACCAACAAAAACCCCAAAAAAACTAACACCGTACCCGATTTCTCATTCCCGTGACTTAAAGTAACAAAAAAAGCCTTTCAAAGCGTCTTTTCGGCACTTTCCTCTCACTCAATGCCCCTTCCCCACCCCCCAACCCCTTACCCAATCCTCTGATCTACAAGCTGAGACAACTTTCAAGTCCGTGCATGCAATGCCACGCCCACAATCGTCCCCTCGCCGAAAGTTGAGCAATTGCATGCCTTAAAAGTGTCCTTTCGCCACTTTCCCCTGGCCCAATGCCCCCTCCCCAACCATTCCCACATAACCCATCCGATGACCTATAACCTACCACACGCCTATATATGTATGTCATGCCACGCCTACAAATAAGCGACGTCAATAACCAACAAAAACCCCAAAAAAACTAACACCGTACCCGATTTCTCATTCCCGTGACTTAAAGTAACAAAAAAAGCCTTTCAAAGCGTCTTTTCGGCACTTTCCTCTCACTCAATGCCCCTTCCCCACCCCCCAACCCCTTACCCAATCCTCTGATCTACAAGCTGAGACAACTTTCAAGTCCGTGCATGCAATGCCACGCCCACAATCGTCCCCTCGCCGAAAGTTGAGCAATTGCATGCCTTAAAAGTGTCCTTTCGCCACTTTCCCCTGGCCCAATGCCCCCTCCCCAACCATTCCCACATAACCCATCCGATGACCTATAACCTACCACACGCCTATATATGTATGTCATGCCACGCCTACAAATAAGCGACGTCAATAACCAACAAAAACCCCAAAAAAACTAACACCGTACCCGATTTCTCATTCCCGTGACTTAAAGTAACAAAAAAAGCCTTTCAAAGCGTCTTTTCGGCACTTTCCTCTCACTCAATGCCCCTTCCCCACCCCCCAACCCCTTACCCAATCCTCTGATCTACAAGCTGAGACAACTTTCAAGTCCGTGCATGCAATGCCACGCCCACAATCGTCCCCTCGCCGAAAGTTGAGCAATTGCATGCCTTAAAAGTGTCCTTTCGCCACTTTCCCCTGGCCCAATGCCCCCTCCCCAACCATTCCCACATAACCCATCCGATGACCTATAACCTACCACACGCCTATATATGTATGTCATGCCACGCCTACAAATAAGCGACGTCAATAACCAACAAAAACCCCAAAAAAACTAACACCGTACCCGATTTCTCATTCCCGTGACTTAAAGTAACAAAAAAAGCCTTTCAAAGCGTCTTTTCGGCACTTTCCTCTCACTCAATGCCCCTTCCCCACCCCCCAACCCCTTACCCAATCCTCTGATCTACAAGCTGAGACAACTTTCAAGTCCGTGCATGCAATGCCACGCCCACAATCGTCCCCTCGCCGAAAGTTGAGCAATTGCATGCCTTAAAAGTGTCCTTTCGCCACTTTCCCCTGGCCCAATGCCCCCTCCCCAACCATTCCCACATAACCCATCCGATGACCTATAACCTACCACACGCCTATATATGTATGTCATGCCACGCCTACAAATAAGCGACGTCAATAACCAACAAAAACCCCAAAAAAACTAACACCGTACCCGATTTCTCATTCCCGTGACTTAAAGTAACAAAAAAAGCCTTTCAAAGCGTCTTTTCGGCACTTTCCTCTCACTCAATGCCCCTTCCCCACCCCCCAACCCCTTACCCAATCCTCTGATCTACAAGCTGAGACAACTTTCAAGTCCGTGCATGCAATGCCACGCCCACAATCGTCCCCTCGCCGAAAGTTGAGCAATTGCATGCCTTAAAAGTGTCCTTTCGCCACTTTCCCCTGGCCCAATGCCCCCTCCCCAACCATTCCCACATAACCCATCCGATGACCTATAACCTACCACACGCCTATATATGTATGTCATGCCACGCCTACAAATAAGCGACGTCAATAACCAACAAAAACCCCAAAAAAACTAACACCGTACCCGATTTCTCATTCCCGTGACTTAAAGTAACAAAAAAAGCCTTTCAAAGCGTCTTTTCGGCACTTTCCTCTCACTCAATGCCCCTTCCCCACCCCCCAACCCCTTACCCAATCCTCTGATCTACAAGCTGAGACAACTTTCAAGTCCGTGCATGCAATGCCACGCCCACAATCGTCCCCTCGCCGAAAGTTGAGCAATTGCATGCCTTAAAAGTGTCCTTTCGCCACTTTCCCCTGGCCCAATGCCCCCTCCCCAACCATTCCCACATAACCCATCCGATGACCTATAACCTACCACACGCCTATATATGTATGTCATGCCACGCCTACAAATAAGCGACGTCAATAACCAACAAAAACCCCAAAAAAACTAACACCGTACCCGATTTCTCATTCCCGTGACTTAAAGTAACAAAAAAAGCCTTTCAAAGCGTCTTTTCGGCACTTTCCTCTCACTCAATGCCCCTTCCCCACCCCCCAACCCCTTACCCAATCCTCTGATCTACAAGCTGAGACAACTTTCAAGTCCGTGCATGCAATGCCACGCCCACAATCGTCCCCTCGCCGAAAGTTGAGCAATTGCATGCCTTAAAAGTGTCCTTTCGCCACTTTCCCCTGGCCCAATGCCCCCTCCCCAACCATTCCCACATAACCCATCCGATGACCTATAACCTACCACACGCCTATATATGTATGTCATGCCACGCCTACAAATAAGCGACGTCAATAACCAACAAAAACCCCAAAAAAACTAACACCGTACCCGATTTCTCATTCCCGTGACTTAAAGTAACAAAAAAAGCCTTTCAAAGCGTCTTTTCGGCACTTTCCTCTCACTCAATGCCCCTTCCCCACCCCCCAACCCCTTACCCAATCCTCTGATCTACAAGCTGAGACAACTTTCAAGTCCGTGCATGCAATGCCACGCCCACAATCGTCCCCTCGCCGAAAGTTGAGCAATTGCATGCCTTAAAAGTGTCCTTTCGCCACTTTCCCCTGGCCCAATGCCCCCTCCCCAACCATTCCCACATAACCCATCCGATGACCTATAACCTACCACACGCCTATATATGTATGTCATGCCACGCCTACAAATAAGCGACGTCAATAACCAACAAAAACCCCAAAAAAACTAACACCGTACCCGATTTCTCATTCCCGTGACTTAAAGTAACAAAAAAAGCCTTTCAAAGCGTCTTTTCGGCACTTTCCTCTCACTCAATGCCCCTTCCCCACCCCCCAACCCCTTACCCAATCCTCTGATCTACAAGCTGAGACAACTTTCAAGTCCGTGCATGCAATGCCACGCCCACAATCGTCCCCTCGCCGAAAGTTGAGCAATTGCATGCCTTAAAAGTGTCCTTTCGCCACTTTCCCCTGGCCCAATGCCCCCTCCCCAACCATTCCCACATAACCCATCCGATGACCTATAACCTACCACACGCCTATATATGTATGTCATGCCACGCCTACAAATAAGCGACGTCAATAACCAACAAAAACCCCAAAAAAACTAACACCGTACCCGATTTCTCATTCCCGTGACTTAAAGTAACAAAAAAAGCCTTTCAAAGCGTCTTTTCGGCACTTTCCTCTCACTCAATGCCCCTTCCCCACCCCCCAACCCCTTACCCAATCCTCTGATCTACAAGCTGAGACAACTTTCAAGTCCGTGCATGCAATGCCACGCCCACAATCGTCCCCTCGCCGAAAGTTGAGCAATTGCATGCCTTAAAAGTGTCCTTTCGCCACTTTCCCCTGGCCCAATGCCCCCTCCCCAACCATTCCCACATAACCCATCCGATGACCTATAACCTACCACACGCCTATATATGTATGTCATGCCACGCCTACAAATAAGCGACGTCAATAACCAACAAAAACCCCAAAAAAACTAACACCGTACCCGATTTCTGATTCCCGTGACTTAAAGTAACAAAAAAAGCCTTTCAAAGCGTCTTTTCGGCACTTTCCTCTCACTCAATGCCCCTTCCCCACCCCCCAACCCCTTACCCAATCCTCTGATCTACAAGCTGAGACAACTTTCAAGTCCGTGCATGCAATGCCACGCCCACAATCGTCCCCTCGCCGAAAGTTGAGCAATTGCATGCCTTAAAAGTGTCCTTTCGCCACTTTCCCCTGGCCCAATGCCCCCTCCCCAACCATTCCCACATAACCCATCCGATGACCTATAACCTACCACACGCCTATATATGTATGTCATGCCACGCCTACAAATAAGCGACGTCAATAACCAACAAAAACCCCAAAAAAACTAACACCGTACCCGATTTCTCATTCCCGTGACTTAAAGTAACAAAAAAAGCCTTTCAAAGCGTCTTTTCGGCACTTTCCTCTCACTCAATGCCCCTTCCCCACCCCCCAACCCCTTACCCAATCCTCTGATCTACAAGCTGAGACAACTTTCAAGTCCGTGCATGCAATGCCACGCCCACAATCGTCCCCTCGCCGAAAGTTGAGCAATTGCATGCCTTAAAAGTGTCCTTTCGCCACTTTCCCCTGGCCCAATGCCCCCTCCCCAACCATTCCCACATAACCCATCCGATGACCTATAACCTACCACACGCCTATATATGTATGTCATGCCACGCCTACAAATAAGCGACGTCAATAACCAACAAAAACCCCAAAAAAACTAACACCGTACCCGATTTCTCATTCCCGTGACTTAAAGTAACAAAAAAAGCCTTTCAAAGCGTCTTTTCGGCACTTTCCTCTCACTCAATGCCCCTTCCCCACCCCCAACCCCTTACCCAATCCTCTGATCTACAAGCTGAGACAACTTTCAAGTCCGTGCATGCAATGCCACGCCCACAATCGTCCCCTCGCCGAAAGTTGAGCAATTGCATGCCTTAAAAGTGTCCTTTCGCCACTTTCCCCTGGCCCAATGCCCCCTCCCCAACCATTCCCACATAACCCATCCGATGACCTATAACCTACCACACGCCTATATATGTATGTCATGCCACGCCTACAAATAAGCGACGTCAATAACCAACAAAAACCCCAAAAAAACTAACACCGTACCCGATTTCTCATTCCCGTGACTTAAAGTAACAAAAAAAGCCTTTCAAAGCGTCTTTTCGGCACTTTCCTCTCACTCAATGCCCCTTCCCCACCCTCCAACCCCTTACCCAATCCTCTGATCTACAAGCTGAGACAACTTTCAAGTCCGTGCATGCAATGCCACGCCCACAATCGTCCCCTCGCCGAAGGTAAGCTAATTCAATGCTTCCAAGTCACCTTTCGCCATTCTCCCCCGGCCCAATGCCCTGACCTTAACCATTCCCATATACCGCATAGGCGCATACGATGGCCTATAACCTTCTCTTTCTCCGATCTCGTTTTTTCATACACTTCCTTTTGCCTTTTCTTCTTTACTCTATATATTTCTCCTGGCTATGTTTAACCAATCATCAGCATAATAATCGTCTCACTCATTTCTTTTCTCTCACCTCTATTATATCTACATATTTATTTCCTTTATGTCGCCTTTCGTTGGGTGTAAGCTATGATTTTTATTTTTCATTTTCTCTTCCCTTTTCTTCGTTGTTTGTAAACTCGCTCATCTGTCCTTAAGCACTACATACTTCTAGGGAATGATGATCGCTACCGATTTCCACCCCTATTTTAATTCCTGTGTCTACTAGCTCCCCTTTATTATGTTTTTCTACTATAATATACGAGTAATCTGTAATGGATTTACTTAGAATTTCACTAGTGTATTTATGTATGTCTTTATGTGAAAAGAGAGAGTTTGCGATCAATAGGTAATTTATTAGGAAGAAATCCAGCAATCTCCTTCCGTTGGTGTTTAGAGTCATTTCTCCATGTATTCCTATGACTCCTTTCCTTTTTTCTTTTCATTTCCCCTTCTAGAACTTAAATCGCTGGCTATGATTATCTTCCCTTTTTTCCTGTCGCATACTTCTGTCCCATAATTTATCTTTTTCTTCCTTCTTTTCGTCCTCGTTCGGTCCGTATGCTACGACTATTGTTTTGGTTTCTCCGCATTTTCCTAATTCCACCTCTAGTATTTTTTCGCTTACTACTTATAACTCTCTGATATCATTTATTTTATTATTTTTCACCTCGCAAGCTACTCCTGCTCTTGGATTAGTGCTTTCTACTACCCCTCTGTATATCATAAGGTATCCATTATCTCATTTATTACATTTTTCACCTCTTTTATTTGTTTGTGTCAGTGCTAAAATCCACATTAATTCTGTTCATTCAATAATTTCTAGTTCCTTTTCCTTTATTCCCCTCACATTGCACTTTGACTTTCCTGTCTTCTTCGTTCTGCTTTTTCTCGTGGCTACTTGTTTTTTCTTTAGCATTCTTCCCTTCTTCCTTGGATCTTTTTTGCTTTTGTTGCTATTTGATTGGTTTTATAGGATGAACTTGTGCTCTTTATTTAGGTCTCCAAAAGCTCGTTGTGTTCCCCTCGTTTGTCGAATTGTTAGGAATAGTGGTGTGTGATGTGGAAATTTTGCGTTGAGAGCGGATGTCGGTATTGGGATAATGGGGAGGTGTGTTAGATCCGGTATCGTTGAGAATCGCAGTATCTTCAGTTTTAACCTCACTGTTGCAGAGCAGTGGCAGAGGAAGTGTTCTGTATCTTCCTTTCAACATCACTTGGACAATCAATAAGTGTGAGTGTGAGACAAGTTTCAAGTCCGTGCATGCAATGCCACGCCCACAATCGTCCCCTCGCCGAAAGTTGAGCAATTGCATGCCTTAAAAGTGTCCTTTCGCCACTTTCCCCTGGCCCAATGCCCCCTCCCCAACCATTCCCACATAACCCATCCGATGACCTATAACCTACCACACGCCTATATATGTATGTCATGCCACGCCTACAAATAAGCGACGTCAATAACCAACAAAAACCCCAAAAAAACTAACACCGTACCCGATTTCTCATTCCCGTGACTTAAAGTAACAAAAAAAGCCTTTCAAAGCGTCTTTTCGGCACTTTCCTCTCACTCAATGCCCCTTCCCCACCCCCCAACCCCTTACCCAATCCTCTGATCTACAAGCTGAGACAACTTTCAAGTCCGTGCATGCAATGCCACGCCCACAATCGTCCCCTCGCCGAAAGTTGAGCAATTGCATGCCTTAAAAGTGTCCTTTCGCCACTTTCCCCTGGCCCAATGCCCCCTCCCCAACCATTCCCACATAACCCATCCGATGACCTATAACCTACCACACGCCTATATATGTATGTCATGCCACGCCTACAAATAAGCGACGTCAATAACCATCAAAAACCCCAAAAAAACTAACACCGTACCCGATTTCTCATTCCCGTGACTTAAAGTAACAAAAAAAGCCTTTCAAAGCGTCTTTTCGGCACTTTCCTCTCACTCAATGCCCCTTCCCCACCCGCCAACCCCTTACCCAATCCTCTGATCTACAAGCTGAGACAACTTTCAAGTCCGTGCATGCAATGCCACGCCCACAATCGTCCCCTCGCCGAAAGTTGAGCAATTGCATGCCTTAAAAGTGTCCTTTCGCCACTTTCCCCTGGCCCAATGCCCCCTCCCCAACCATTCCCACATAACCCATCCGATGACCTATAACCTACCACACGCCTATATATGTATGTCATGCCACGCCTACAAATAAGCGACGTCAATAACCAACAAAAACCCCAAAAAAACTAACACCGTACCCGATTTCTCATTCCCGTGACTTAAAGTAACAAAAAAAGCCTTTCAAAGCGTCTATTCGGCACTTTCCTCTCACTCAATGCCCCTTCCCCACCTCCCAACCCCTTACCCAATCCTCTGATCTACAAGCTGAGACAACTTTCAAGTCCGTGCATGCAATGCCACGCCCACAATCGTCCCCTCGCCGAAAGTTGAGCAATTGCATGCCTTAAAAGTGTCCTTTCGCCACTTTCCCCTGGCCCAATGCCCCCTCCCCAACCATTCCCACATAACCCATCCGATGACCTATAACCTACCACACGCCTATATATGTATGTCATGCCACGCCTACAAATAAGCGACGTCAATAACCAACAAAAACCCCAAAAAAACTAACACCGTACCCGATTTCTCATTCCCGTGACTTAAAGTAACAAAAAAAGCCTTTCAAAGCGTCTTTTCGGCACTTTCCTCTCACTCAATGCCCCTTCCCCACCCCCCAACCCCTTACCCAATCCTCTGATCTACAAGCTGAGACAACTTTCAAGTCCGTGCATGCAATGCCACGCCCACAATCGTCCCCTCGCCGAAAGTTGAGCAATTGCATGCCTTAAAAGTGTCCTTTCGCCACTTTCCCCTGGCCCAATGCCCCCTCCCCAACCATTCCCACATAACCCATCCGATGACCTATAACCTACCACACGCCTATATATGTATGTCATGCCACGCCTACAAATAAGCGACGTCAATAACCAACAAAAACCCCAAAAAAACTAACACCGTACCCGATTTCTCATTCCCGTGACTTAAAGTAACAAAAAAAGCCTTTCAAAGCGTCTTTTCGGCACTTTCCTCTCACTCAATGCCCCTTCCCCACCCCCCAACCCCTTACCCAATCCTCTGATCTACAAGCTGAGACAACTTTCAAGTCCGTGCATGCAATGCCACGCCCACAATCGTCCCCTCGCCGAAAGTTGAGCAATTGCATGCCTTAAAAGTGTCCTTTCGCCACTTTCCCCTGGCCCAATGCCCCCTCCCCAACCATTCCCACATAACCCATCCGATGACCTATAACCTACCACACGCCTATATATGTATGTCATGCCACGCCTACAAATAAGCGACGTCAATAACCAACAAAAACCCCAAAAAAACTAACACCGTACCCGATTTCTCATTCCCGTGACTTAAAGTAACAAAAAAAGCCTTTCAAAGCGTCTTTTCGGCACTTTCCTCTCACTCAATGCCCCTTCCCCACCCCCCAACCCCTTACCCAATCCTCTGATCTACAAGCTGAGACAACTTTCAAGTCCGTGCATGCAATGCCACGCCCACAATCGTCCCCTCGCCGAAAGTTGAGCAATTGCATGCCTTAAAAGTGTCCTTTCGCCACTTTCCCCTGGCCCAATGCCCCCTCCCCAACCATTCCCACATAACCCATCCGATGACCTATAACCTACCACACGCCTATATATGTATGTCATGCCACGCCTACAAATAAGCGACGTCAATAACCAACAAAAACCCCAAAAAAACTAACACCGTACCCGATTTCTCATTCCCGTGACTTAAAGTAACAAAAAAAGCCTTTCAAAGCGTCTTTTCGGCACTTTCCTCTCACTCAATGCCCCTTCCCCACCCCCCAACCCCTTACCCAATCCTCTGATCTACAAGCTGAGACAACTTTCAAGTCCGTGCATGCAATGCCACGCCCACAATCGTCCCCTCGCCGAAAGTTGAGCAATTGCATGCCTTAAAAGTGTCCTTTCGCCACTTTCCCCTGGCCCAATGCCCCCTCCCCAACCATTCCCACATAACCCATCCGATGACCTATAACCTACCACACGCCTATATATGTATGTCATGCCACGCCTACAAATAAGCGACGTCAATAACCAACAAAAACCCCAAAAAAACTAACACCGTACCCGATTTCTCATTCCCGTGACTTAAAGTAACAAAAAAAGCCTTTCAAAGCGTCTTTTCGGCACTTTCCTCTCACTCAATGCCCCTTCCCCACCCCCCAACCCCTTACCCAATCCTCTGATCTACAAGCTGAGACAACTTTCAAGTCCGTGCATGCAATGCCACGCCCACAATCGTCCCCTCGCCGAAAGTTGAGCAATTGCATGCCTTAAAAGTGTCCTTTCGCCACTTTCCCCTGGCCCAATGCCCCCTCCCCAACCATT
Source organism: Blera fallax (assembly GCA_946965025.1). Lineage (NCBI taxonomy): Eukaryota > Metazoa > Arthropoda > Insecta > Diptera > Syrphidae > Blera > Blera fallax. The sequence continues at coordinate 63,085 of CAMPTQ010000026.1, forward strand.
CCCACATAACCCATCCGATGACCTATAACCTACCACACGCCTATATATGTATGTCATGCCACGCCTACAAATAAGCGACGTCAATAACCAACAAAAACCCCAAAAAAACTAACACCGTACCCGATTTCTCATTCCCGTGACTTAAAGTAACAAAAAAAGCCTTTCAAAGCGTCTTTTCGGCACTTTCCTCTCACTCAATGCCCCTTCCCCACCCCCCAACCCCTTACCCAATCCTCTGATCTACAAGCTGAGACAACTTTCAAGTCCGTGCATGCAATGCCACGCCCACAATCGTCCCCTCGCCGAAAGTTGAGCAATTGCATGCCTTAAAAGTGTCCTTTCGCCACTTTCCCCTGGCCCAATGCCCCCTCCCCAACCATTCCCACATAACCCATCCGATGACCTATAACCTACCACACGCCTATATATGTATGTCATGCCACGCCTACAAATAAGCGACGTCAATAACCAACAAAATCCCCAAAAAAACTAACACCGTACCCGATTTCTCATTCCCGTGACTTAAAGTAACAAAAAAAGCCTTTCAAAGCGTCTTTTCGGCACTTTCCTCTCACTCAATGCCCCTTCCCCACCCCCCAACCCCTTACCCAATCCTCTGATCTACAAGCTGAGACAACTTTCAAGTCCGTGCATGCAATGCCACGCCCACAATCGTCCCCTCGCCGAAAGTTGAGCAATTGCATGCCTTAAAAGTGTCCTTTCGCCACTTTCCCCTGGCCCAATGCCCCCTCCCCAACCATTCCCACATAACCCATCCGATGACCTATAACCTACCACACGCCTATATATGTATGTCATGCCACGCCTACAAATAAGCGACGTCAATAACCAACAAAAACCCCAAAAAAACTAACACCGTACCCGATTTCTCATTCCCGTGACTTAAAGTAACAAAAAAAGCCTTTCAAAGCGTCTTTTCGGCACTTTCCTCTCACTCAATGCCCCTTCCCCACCCCCCAACCCCTTACCCAATCCTCTGATCTACAAGCTGAGACAACTTTCAAGTCCGTGCATGCAATGCCACGCCCACAATCGTCCCCTCGCCGAAAGTTGAGCAATTGCATGCCTTAAAAGTGTCCTTTCGCCACTTTCCCCTGGCCCAATGCCCCCTCCCCAACCATTCCCACATAACCCATCCGATGACCTATAACCTACCACACGCCTATATATGTATGTCATGCCACGCCTACAAATAAGCGACGTCAATAACCAACAAAAACCCCAAAAAAACTAACACCGTACCCGATTTCTCATTCCCGTGACTTAAAGTAACAAAAAAAGCCTTTCAAAGCGTCTTTTCGGCACTTTCCTCTCACTCAATGCCCCTTCCCCACCCCCCAACCCCTTACCCAATCCTCTGATCTACAAGCTGAGACAACTTTCAAGTCCGTGCATGCAATGCCACGCCCACAATCGTCCCCTCGCCGAAAGTTGAGCAATTGCATGCCTTAAAAGTGTCCTTTCGCCACTTTCCCCTGGCCCAATGCCCCCTCCCCAACCATTCCCACATAACCCATCCGATGACCTATAACCTACCACACACGCCTATATATGTATGTCATGCCACGCCTACAAATAAGCGACGTCAATAACCAACAAAAACCCCAAAAAAACTAACACCGTACCCGATTTCTCATTCCCGTGACTTAAAGTAACAAAAAAAGCCTTTCAAAGCGTCTTTTCGGCACTTTCCTCTCACTCAATGCCCCTTCCCCACCCCCCAACCCCTTACCCAATCCTCTGATCTACAAGCTGAGACAACTTTCAAGTCCGTGCATGCAATGCCACGCCCACAATCGTCCCCTCGCCGAAAGTTGAGCAATTGCATGCCTTAAAAGTGTCCTTTCGCCACTTTCCCCTGGCCCAATGCCCCCTCCCCAACCATTCCCACATAACCCATCCGATGACCTATAACCTACCACACGCCTATATATGTATGTCATGCCACGCCTACAAATAAGCGACGTCAATAACCAACAAAAACCCCAAAAAAACTAACACCGTACCCGATTTCTCATTCCCGTGACTTAAAGTAACAAAAAAAGCCTTTCAAAGCGTCTTTTCGGCACTTTCCTCTCACTCAATGCCCCTTCCCCACCCCCCAACCCCTTACCCAATCCTCTGATCTACAAGCTGAGACAACTTTCAAGTCCGTGCATGCAATGCCACGCCCACAATCGTCCCCTCGCCGAAAGTTGAGCAATTGCATGCCTTAAAAGTGTCCTTTCGCCACTTTCCCCTGGCCCAATGCCCCCTCCCCAACCATTCCCACATAACCCATCCGATGACCTATAACCTACCACACGCCTATATATGTATGTCATGCCACGCCTACAAATAAGCGACGTCAATAACCAACAAAAACCCCAAAAAAACTAACACCGTACCCGATTTCTCATTCCCGTGACTTAAAGTAACAAAAAAAGCCTTTCAAAGCGTCTTTTCGGCACTTTCCTCTCACTCAATGCCCCTTCCCCACCCCCCAACCCCTTACCCAATCCTCTGATCTACAAGCTGAGACAACTTTCAAGTCCGTGCATGCAATGCCACGCCCACAATCGTCCCCTCGCCGAAAGTTGAGCAATTGCATGCCTTAAAAGTGTCCTTTCGCCACTTTCCCCTGGCCCAATGCCCCCTCCCCAACCATTCCCACATAACCCATCCGATGACCTATAACCTACCACACGCCTATATATGTATGTCATGCCACGCCTACAAATAAGCGACGTCAATAACCAACAAAAACCCCAAAAAAACTAACACCGTACCCGATTTCTCATTCCCGTGACTTAAAGTAACAAAAAAAGCCTTTCAAAGCGTCTTTTCGGCACTTTCCTCTCACTCAATGCCCCTTCCCCACCCCCCAACCCCTTACCCAATCCTCTGATCTACAAGCTGAGACAACTTTCAAGTCCGTGCATGCAATGCCACGCCCACAATCGTCCCCTCGCCGAAAGTTGAGCAATTGCATGCCTTAAAAGTGTCCTTTCGCCACTTTCCCCTGGCCCAATGCCCCCTCCCCAACCATTCCCACATAACCCATCCGATGACCTATAACCTACCACACGCCTATATATGTATGTCATGCCACGCCTACAAATAAGCGACGTCAATAACCAACAAAAACCCCAAAAAAACTAACACCGTACCCGATTTCTCATTCCCGTGACTTAAAGTAACAAAAAAAGCCTTTCAAAGCGTCTTTTCGGCACTTTCCTCTCACTCAATGCCCCTTCCCCACCCCCCAACCCCTTACCCAATCCTCTGATCTACAAGCTGAGACAACTTTCAAGTCCGTGCATGCAATGCCACGCCCACAATCGTCCCCTCGCCGAAAGTTGAGCAATTGCATGCCTTAAAAGTGTCCTTTCGCCACTTTCCCCTGGCCCAATGCCCCCTCCCCAACCATTCCCACATAACCCATCCGATGACCTATAACCTACCACACGCCTATATATGTATGTCATGCCACGCCTACAAATAAGCGACGTCAATAACCAACAAAAACCCCAAAAAAACTAACACCGTACCCGATTTCTCATTCCCGTGACTTAAAGTAACAAAAAAAGCCTTTCAAAGCGTCTTTTCGGCACTTTCCTCTCACTCAATGCCCCTTCCCCACCCCCCAACCCCTTACCCAATCCTCTGATCTACAAGCTGAGACAACTTTCAAGTCCGTGCATGCAATGCCACGCCCACAATCGTCCCCTCGCCGAAAGTTGAGCAATTGCATGCCTTAAAAGTGTCCTTTCGCCACTTTCCCCTGGCCCAATGCCCCCTCCCCAACCATTCCCACATAACCCATCCGATGACCTATAACCTACCACACGCCTATATATGTATGTCATGCCACGCCTACAAATAAGCGACGTCAATAACCAACAAAAACCCCAAAAAAACTAACACCGTACCCGATTTCTCATTCCCGTGACTTAAAGTAACAAAAAAAGCCTTTCAAAGCGTCTTTTCGGCACTTTCCTCTCACTCAATGCCCCTTCCCCACCCCCCAACCCCTTACCCAATCCTCTGATCTACAAGCTGAGACAACTTTCAAGTCCGTGCATGCAATGCCACGCCCACAATCGTCCCCTCGCCGAAAGTTGAGCAATTGCATGCCTTAAAAGTGTCCTTTCGCCACTTTCCCCTGGCCCAATGCCCCCTCCCCAACCATTCCCACATAACCCATCCGATGACCTATAACCTACCACACGCCTATATATGTATGTCATGCCACGCCTACAAATAAGCGACGTCAATAACCAACAAAAACCCCAAAAAAACTAACACCGTACCCGATTTCTCATTCCCGTGACTTAAAGTAACAAAAAAAGCCTTTCAAAGCGTCTTTTCGGCACTTTCCTCTCACTCAATGCCCCTTCCCCACCCCCCAACCCCTTACCCAATCCTCTGATCTACAAGCTGAGACAACTTTCAAGTCCGTGCATGCAATGCCACGCCCACAATCGTCCCCTCGCCGAAAGTTGAGCAATTGCATGCCTTAAAAGTGTCCTTTCGCCACTTTCCCCTGGCCCAATGCCCCCTCCCCAACCATTCCCACATAACCCATCCGATGACCTATAACCTACCACACGCCTATATATGTATGTCATGCCACGCCTACAAATAAGCGACGTCAATAACCAACAAAAACCCCAAAAAAACTAACACCGTACCCGATTTCTCATTCCCGTGACTTAAAGTAACAAAAAAAGCCTTTCAAAGCGTCTTTTCGGCACTTTCCTCTCACTCAATGCCCCTTCCCCACCCCCCAACCCCTTACCCAATCCTCTGATCTACAAGCTGAGACAACTTTCAAGTCCGTGCATGCAATGCCACGCCCACAATCGTCCCCTCGCCGAAAGTTGAGCAATTGCATGCCTTAAAAGTGTCCTTTCGCCACTTTCCCCTGGCCCAATGCCCCCTCCCCAACCATTCCCACATAACCCATCCGATGACCTATAACCTACCACACGCCTATATATGTATGTCATGCCACGCCTACAAATAAGCGACGTCAATAACCAACAAAAACCCCAAAAAAACTAACACCGTACCCGATTTCTCATTCCCGTGACTTAAAGTAACAAAAAAAGCCTTTCAAAGCGTCTTTTCGGCACTTTCCTCTCACTCAATGCCCCTTCCCCACCCCCCAACCCCTTACCCAATCCTCTGATCTACAAGCTGAGACAACTTTCAAGTCCGTGCATGCAATGCCACGCCCACAATCGTCCCCTCGCCGAAAGTTGAGCAATTGCATGCCTTAAAAGTGTCCTTTCGCCACTTTCCCCTGGCCCAATGCCCCCTCCCCAACCATTCCCACATAACCCATCCGATGACCTATAACCTACCACACGCCTATATATGTATGTCATGCCACGCCTACAAATAAGCGACGTCAATAACCAACAAAAACCCCAAAAAAACTAACACCGTACCCGATTTCTCATTCCCGTGACTTAAAGTAACAAAAAAAGCCTTTCAAAGCGTCTTTTCGGCACTTTCCTCTCACTCAATGCCCCTTCCCCACCCCCCAACCCCTTACCCAATCCTCTGATCTACAAGCTGAGACAACTTTCAAGTCCGTGCATGCAATGCCACGCCCACAATCGTCCCCTCGCCGAAAGTTGAGCAATTGCATGCCTTAAAAGTGTCCTTTCGCCACTTTCCCCTGGCCCAATGCCCCCTCCCCAACCATTCCCACATAACCCATCCGATGACCTATAACCTACCACACGCCTATATATGTATGTCATGCCACGCCTACAAATAAGCGACGTCAATAACCAACAAAAACCCCAAAAAAACTAACACCGTACCCGATTTCTCATTCCCGTGACTTAAAGTAACAAAAAAAGCCTTTCAAAGCGTCTTTTCGGCACTTTCCTCTCACTCAATGCCCCTTCCCCACCCCCCAACCCCTTACCCAATCCTCTGATCTACAAGCTGAGACAACTTTCAAGTCCGTGCATGCAATGCCACGCCCACAATCGTCCCCTCGCCGAAAGTTGAGCAATTGCATGCCTTAAAAGTGTCCTTTCGCCACTTTCCCCTGGCCCAATGCCCCCTCCCCAACCATTCCCACATAACCCATCCGATGACCTATAACCTACCACACGCCTATATATGTATGTCATGCCACGCCTACAAATAAGCGACGTCAATAACCAACAAAAACCCCAAAAAAACTAACACCGTACCCGATTTCTCATTCCCGTGACTTAAAGTAACAAAAAAAGCCTTTCAAAGCGTCTTTTCGGCACTTTCCTCTCACTCAATGCCCCTTCCCCACCCCCCAACCCCTTACCCAATCCTCTGATCTACAAGCTGAGACAACTTTCAAGTCCGTGCATGCAATGCCACGCCCACAATCGTCCCCTCGCCGAAAGTTGAGCAATTGCATGCCTTAAAAGTGTCCTTTCGCCACTTTCCCCTGGCCCAATGCCCCCTCCCCAACCATTCCCACATAACCCATCCGATGACCTATAACCTACCACACGCCTATATATGTATGTCATGCCACGCCTACAAATAAGCGACGTCAATAACCAACAAAAACCCCAAAAAAACTAACACCGTACCCGATTTCTCATTCCCGTGACTTAAAGTAACAAAAAAAGCCTTTCAAAGCGTCTTTTCGGCACTTTCCTCTCACTCAATGCCCCTTCCCCACCCCCCAACCCCTTACCCAATCCTCTGATCTACAAGCTGAGACAACTTTCAAGTCCGTGCATGCAATGCCACGCCCACAATCGTCCCCTCGCCGAAAGTTGAGCAATTGCATGCCTTAAAAGTGTCCTTTCGCCACTTTCCCCTGGCCCAATGCCCCCTCCCCAACCATTCCCACATAACCCATCCGATGACCTATAACCTACCACACGCCTATATATGTATGTCATGCCACGCCTACAAATAAGCGACGTCAATAACCAACAAAAACCCCAAAAAAACTAACACCGTACCCGATTTCTCATTCCCGTGACTTAAAGTAACAAAAAAAGCCTTTCAAAGCGTCTTTTCGGCACCTTCCTCTCACTCAATGCCCCTTCCCCACCCCCCAACCCCTTACCCAATCCTCTGATCTACAAGCTGAGACAACTTTCAAGTCCGTGCATGCAATGCCACGCCCACAATCGTCCCCTCGCCGAAAGTTGAGCAATTGCATGCCTTAAAAGTGTCCTTTCGCCACTTTCCCCTGGCCCAATGCCCCCTCCCCAACCATTCCCACATAACCCATCCGATGACCTATAACCTACCACACGCCTATATATGTATGTCATGCCACGCCTACAAATAAGCGACGTCAATAACCAACAAAAACCCCAAAAAAACTAACACCGTACCCGATTTCTCATTCCCGTGACTTAAAGTAACAAAAAAAGCCTTTCAAAGCGTCTTTTCGGCACTTTCCTCTCACTCAATGCCCCTTCCCCACCCCCCAACCCCTTACCCAATCCTCTGATCTACAAGCTGAGACAAGTTTCAAGTCCGTGCATGCAATGCCACGCCCACAATCGTCCCCTCGCCGAAAGTTGAGCAATTGCATGCCTTAAAAGTGTCCTTTCGCCACTTTCCCCTGGCCCAATGCCCCCTCCCCAACCATTCCCACATAACCCATCCGATGACCTATAACCTACCACACGCCTATATATGTATGTCATGCCACGCCTACAAATAAGCGACGTCAATAACCAACAAAAACCCCAAAAAAACTAACACCGTACCCGATTTCTCATTCCCGTGACTTAAAGTAACAAAAAAAGCCTTTCAAAGCGTCTTTTCGGCACTTTCCTCTCACTCAATGCCCCTTCCCCACCCCCCAACCCCTTACCCAATCCTCTGATCTACAAGCTGAGACAACTTTCAAGTCCGTGCATGCAATGCCACGCCCACAATCGTCCCCTCGCCGAAAGTTGAGCAATTGCATGCCTTAAAAGTGTCCTTTCGCCACTTTCCCCTGGCCCAATGCCCCCTCCCCAACCATTCCCACATAACCCATCCGATGACCTATAACCTACCACACGCCTATATATGTATGTCATGCCACGCCTACAAATAAGCGACGTCAATAACCAACAAAAACCCCAAAAAAACTAACACCGTACCCGATTTCTCATTCCCGTGACTTAAAGTAACAAAAAAAGCCTTTCAAAGCGTCTTTTCGGCACTTTCCTCTCACTCAATGCCCCTTCCCCACCCCCCAACCCCTTACCCAATCCTCTGATCTACAAGCTGAGACAACTTTCAAGTCCGTGCATGCAATGCCACGCCCACAATCGTCCCCTCGCCGAAAGTTGAGCAATTGCATGCCTTAAAAGTGTCCTTTCGCCACTTTCCCCTGGCCCAATGCCCCCTCCCCAACCATTCCCACATAACCCATCCGATGACCTATAACCTACCACACGCCTATATATGTATGTCATGCCACGCCTACAAATAAGCGACGTCAATAACCAACAAAAACCCCAAAAAAACTAACACCGTACCCGATTTCTCATTCCCGTGACTTAAAGTAACAAAAAAAGCCTTTCAAAGCGTCTTTTCGGCACTTTCCTCTCACTCAATGCCCCTTCCCCACCCCCCAACCCCTTACCCAATCCTCTGATCTACAAGCTGAGACAACTTTCAAGTCCGTGCATGCAATGCCACGCCCACAATCGTCCCCTCGCCGAAAGTTGAGCAATTGCATGCCTTAAAAGTGTCCTTTCGCCACTTTCCCCTGGCCCAATGCCCCCTCCCCAACCATTCCCACATAACCCATCCGATGACCTATAACCTACCACACGCCTATATATGTATGTCATGCCACGCCTACAAATAAGCGACGTCAATAACCAACAAAAACCCCAAAAAAACTAACACCGTACCCGATTTCTCATTCCCGTGACTTAAAGTAACAAAAAAAGCCTTTCAAAGCGTCTTTTCGGCACTTTCCTCTCACTCAATGCCCCTTCCCCACCCCCCAACCCCTTACCCAATCCTCTGATCTACAAGCTGAGACAACTTTCAAGTCCGTGCATGCAATGCCACGCCCACAATCGTCCCCTCGCCGAAAGTTGAGCAATTGCATGCCTTAAAAGTGTCCTTTCGCCACTTTCCCCTGGCCCAATGCCCCCTCCCCAACCATTCCCACATAACCCATCCGATGACCTATAACCTACCACACGCCTATATATGTATGTCATGCCACGCCTACAAATAAGCGACGTCAATAACCAACGAAAACCCCAAAAAAACTAACACCGTACCCGATTTCTCATTCCCGTGACTTAAAGTAACAAAAAAAGCCTTTCAAAGCGTCTTTTCGGCACTTTCCTCTCACTCAATGCCCCTTCCCCACCCCCCAACCCCTTACCCAATCCTCTGATCTACAAGCTGAGACAACTTTCAAGTCCGTGCATGCAATGCCACGCCCACAATCGTCCCCTCGCCGAAAGTTGAGCAATTGCATGCCTTAAAAGTGTCCTTTCGCCACTTTCCCCTGGCCCAATGCCCCCTCCCCAACCATTCCCACATAACCCATCCGATGACCTATAACCTACCACACGCCTATATATGTATGTCATGCCACGCCTACAAATAAGCGACGTCAATAACCAACAAAAACCCCAAAAAAACTAACACCGTACCCGATTTCTCATTCCCGTGACTTAAAGTAACAAAAAAAGCCTTTCAAAGCGTCTTTTCGGCACTTTCCTCTCACTCAATGCCCCTTCCCCACCCCCCAACCCCTTACCCAATCCTCTGATCTACAAGCTGAGACAACTTTCAAGTCCGTGCATGCAATGCCACGCCCACAATCGTCCCCTCGCCGAAAGTTGAGCAATTGCATGCCTTAAAAGTGTCCTTTCGCCACTTTCCCCTGGCCCAATGCCCCCTCCCCAACCATTCCCACATAACCCATCCGATGACCTATAACCTACCACACGCCTATATATGTATGTCATGCCACGCCTACAAATAAGCGACGTCAATAACCAACGAAAACCCCAAAAAAACTAACACCGTACCCGATTTCTCATTCCCGTGACTTAAAGTAACAAAAAAAGCCTTTCAAAGCGTCTTTTCGGCACTTTCCTCTCACTCAATGCCCCTTCCCCACCCCCCAACCCCTTACCCAATCCTCTGATCTACAAGCTGAGACAACTTTCAAGTCCGTGCATGCAATGCCACGCCCACAATCGTCCCCTCGCCGAAAGTTGAGCAATTGCATGCCTTAAAAGTGTCCTTTCGCCACTTTCCCCTGGCCCAATGCCCCCTCCCCAACCATTCCCACATAACCCATCCGATGACCTATAACCTACCACACGCCTATATATGTATGTCATGCCACGCCTACAAATAAGCGACGTCAATAACCAACAAAAACCCCAAAAAAAACTAACACCGTACCCGATTTCTCATTCCCGTGACTTAAAGTAACAAAAAAAGCCTTTCAAAGCGTCTTTTCGGCACTTTCCTCTCACTCAATGCCCCTTCCCCACCTCCCAACCCCTTACCCAATCCTCTGATCTACAAGCTGAGACAACTTTCAAGTCCGTGCATGCAATGCCACGCCCACAATCGTCCCCTCGCCGAAGGTAAGCTAATTCAATGCTTCCAAGTCACCTTTCGCCATTCTCCCCCGGCCCAATGCCCTCACCTTAACCATTCCCATATACCGCATAGGCGCATACGATGGCCTATAACCTTCTCTTTCTCCGATCTTGTTTTTTCATACTCTTCCTCTTGCCTTTTCTTCTTTACCCTATATATTTTTCCTGGCTATGTTTAACCAATCATCGGCATAATAATCGTCTCTCTCATGTCTTTTCTCTCACCTCTATTATATCTACATATTTATTTCCTTTATGTCGCCTTTCCTTGGGTGTAAGCTATGATTTTTATTTTTCATTTTCTTCTTCCCTTTTCTTCGTTATTTGTAAACTCGCTCATCTGTCCTTTAGCACTACTTCTAGGGAATGATGATCGCTACCGATTTCCACCCCTATTTTAATTCCTGTGTCTACTAGCTCCCCTTTATTATGTTTTTCTACTATAATATACGAGTAATCTGTAATGGATTTACTTAGAATTTCACTAGTATATTTATGTATGTCTTTATGTGAAAAGAGAGAGTTTGCGATCAATAGGTAATTTATTAGGAAGAAATCCAGTAATCTCCTTCCGTTGGTGTTTAGAGTCATTTCTCCATGTATTCCTATGACTCCTTTCCTTTTTTCTTTTCATTTCCCCTTCTAGAACTTAAATCGCTGGCTATGATTATCTTCCCTTTTTTCCTGTCGCATACTTCTGTCCCATAATTTATCTTTTTCTTCCTTCTTTTCGTCCTCGTTCGGTCCGTATGCTACGACTATTGTTTTGGTTTCTCCGCATTTTCCTAATTCCACCTCTAGTATTTTTTCCCTTACTACTTATAACTCTCTGATATCATTTATTTTATTATTTTTCACCTCGCAAGCTACTCCTGCTCTTGGATTAGTGCTTTCTACTACCCCTCTGTATATCATAAGGTATCCATTATCTCATTTATTACATTTTTCACCTCTTTTATTTGTTTGTGTCAGTGCTAAAATCCACATTAATTCTGTTCATTCAATAATTTCTAGTTCCTTTTCCTTTATTCCCCTCACATTGCACTTTGACTTTCCTGTCTTCTTCGTTCTGCTTTTTCTCGTGGCTACTTGTTTTTTCTTTAGCATTCTTCCCTTCTTCCTTGGATCTTTTTTGCTTTTGTTGCTATTTGATTGGTTTTATAGGATGAACTTGTGCTCTTCATTTAGGTCTCCAAAAGCTCGTTGTGTTCCCCTCGTTTGTCGAATTGTTAGGAATAGTGGTGTGTGATGTGGAAATTTTGCGTTGAGAGCGGATGTCGGTATTGGGATAATGGGGAGGTGTGTTAGATCCGGTATCGTTGAGAATCGCAGAATCTTCAGTTTTAATCTCACTGTTGCAGAGCAGTGGCAGAGGAAGTGTTCTGTATCTTCCTTTCAACATCACTTGGACAATCAATAAGTGTGAGTGTGAGACAAGTTTCAAGTCCGTGCATGCAATGCCACGCCCACAATCGTCCCCTCGCCGAAAGTTGAGCAATTGCATGCCTTAAAAGTGTCCTTTCGCCACTTTCCCCTGGCCCAATGCCCCCTCCCCAACCATTCCCACATAACCCATCCGATGACCTATAACCTACCACACGCCTATATATGTATGTCATGCCACGCCTACAAATAAGCGACGTCAATAACCAACAAAAACCCCAAAAAAACTAACACCGTACCCGATTTCTCATTCCCGTGACTTAAAGTAACAAAAAAAGCCTTTCAAAGCGTCTTTTCGGCACTTTCCTCTCACTCAATGCCCCTTCCCCACCCCCCAACCCCTTACCCAATCCTCTGATCTACAAGCTGAGACAACTTTCAAGTCCGTGCATGCAATGCCACGCCCACAATCGTCCCCTCGCCGAAAGTTGAGCAATTGCATGCCTTAAAAGTGTCCTTTCGCCACTTTCCCCTGGCCCAATGCCCCCTCCCCAACCATTCCCACATAACCCATCCGATGACCTATAACCTACCACACGCCTATATATGTATGTCATGCCACGCCTACAAATAAGCGACGCCAATAACCAACAAAAACCCCAAAAAAACTAACACCGTACCCGATTTCTCATTCCCGTGACTTAAAGTAACAAAAAAAGCCTTTCAAAGCGTCTTTTCGGCACTTTCCTCTCACTCAATGCCCCTTCCCCACCCGCCAACCCCTTACCCAATCCTCTGATCTACAAGCTGAGACAACTTTCAAGTCCGTGCATGCAATGCCACGCCCACAATCGTCCCCTCGCCGAAAGTTGAGCAATTGCATGCCTTAAAAGTGTCCTTTCGCCACTTTCCCCTGGCCCAATGCCCCCTCCCCAACCATTCCCACATAACCCATCCGATGACCTATAACCTACCACACGCCTATATATGTATGTCATGCCACGCCTACAAATAAGCGACGTCAATAACCAACAAAAACCCCAAAAAAACTAACACCGTACCCGATTTCTCATTCCCGTGACTTAAAGTAACAAAAAAAGCCTTTCAAAGCGTCTTTTCGGCACTTTCCTCTCACTCAATGCCCCTTCCCCACCCCCCAACCCCTTACCCAATCCTCTGATCTACAAGCTGAGACAACTTTCAAGTCCGTGCATGCAATGCCACGCCCACAATCGTCCCCTCGCCGAAAGTTGAGCAATTGCATGCCTTAAAAGTGTCCTTTCGCCACTTTCCCCTGGCCCAATGCCCCCTCCCCAACCATTCCCACATAACCCATCCGATGACCTATAACCTACCACACGCCTATATATGTATGTCATGCCACGCCTACAAATAAGCGACGTCAATAACCAACGAAAACCCCAAAAAAACTAACACCGTACCCGATTTCTCATTCCCGTGACTTAAAGTAACAAAAAAAGCCTTTCAAAGCGTCTTTTCGGCACTTTCCTCTCACTCAATGCCCCTTCCCCACCCCCCAACCCCTTACCCAATCCTCTGATCTACAAGCTGAGACAACTTTCAAGTCCGTGCATGCAATGCCACGCCCACAATCGTCCCCTCGCCGAAAGTTGAGCAATTGCATGCCTTAAAAGTGTCCTTTCGCCACTTTCCCCTGGCCCAATGCCCCCTCCCCAACCATTCCCACATAACCCATCCGATGACCTATAACCTACCACACGCCTATATATGTATGTCATGCCACGCCTACAAATAAGCGACGTCAATAACCAACAAAAACCCCAAAAAAACTAACACCGTACCCGATTTCTCATTCCCGTGACTTAAAGTAACAAAAAAAGCCTTTCAAAGCGTCTTTTCGGCACTTTCCTCTCACTCAATGCCCCTTCCCCACCCCCCAACCCCTTACCCAATCCTCTGATCTACAAGCTGAGACAACTTTCAAGTCCGTGCATGCAATGCCACGCCCACAATCGTCCCCTCGCCGAAAGTTGAGCAATTGCATGCCTTAAAAGTGTCCTTTCGCCACTTTCCCCTGGCCCAATGCCCCCTCCCCAACCATTCCCACATAACCCATCCGATGACCTATAACCTACCACACGCCTATATATGTATGTCATGCCACGCCTACAAATAAGCGACGTCAATAACCAACGAAAACCCCAAAAAAACTAACACCGTACCCGATTTCTCATTCCCGTGACTTAAAGTAACAAAAAAAGCCTTTCAAAGCGTCTTTTCGGCACTTTCCTCTCACTCAATGCCCCTTCCCCACACCCCAACCCCTTACCCAATCCTCTGATCTACAAGCTGAGACAACTTTCAAGTCCGTGCATGCAATGCCACGCCCACAATCGTCCCCTCGCCGAAAGTTGAGCAATTGCATGCCTTAAAAGTGTCCTTTCGCCACTTTCCCCTGGCCCAATGCCCCCTCCCCAACCATTCCCACATAACCCATCCGATGACCTATAACCTACCACACGCCTATATATGTATGTCATGCCACGCCTACAAATAAGCGACGTCAATAACCAACAAAAACCCCAAAAAAACTAACACCGTACCCGATTTCTCATTCCCGTGACTTAAAGTAACAAAAAAAGCCTTTCAAAGCGTCTTTTCGGCACTTTCCTCTCACTCAATGCCCCTTCCCCACCCCCCAACCCCTTACCCAATCCTCTGATCTACAAGCTGAGACAACTTTCAAGTCCGTGCATGCAATGCCACGCCCACAATCGTCCCCTCGCCGAAAGTTGAGCAATTGCATGCCTTAAAAGTGTCCTTTCGCCACTTTCCCCTGGCCCAATGCCCCCTCCCCAACCATTCCCACATAACCCATCCGATGACCTATAACCTACCACACGCCTATATATGTATGTCATGCCACGCCTACAAATAAGCGACGTCAATAACCAACAAAAACCCCAAAAAAACTAACACCGTACCCGATTGCTCATTCCCGTGACTTAAAGTAACAAAAAAAGCCTTTCAAAGCGTCTTTTCGGCACTTTCCTCTCACTCAATGCCCCTTCCCCACCTCCCAACCCCTTACCCAATCCTCTGATCTACAAGCTGAGACAACTTTCAAGTCCGTGCATGCAATGCCACGCCCACAATCGTCCCCTCGCCGAAGGTAAGCAAATTCAATGCTTCCAAGTCACCTTTCGCCATTCTCCCCCGGCCCAATGCCCTCACCTTAACCATTCCCATATACCGCATAGGCGCATACGATGGCCTATAACCTTCTCTTTCTCCGATCTTGTTTTTTCATACACTTCCTTTTGCCTTTTCTTCTTTACTCTATATATTTCTCCTGGCTATGTTTAACCAATCATCGGCATAATAATCGTCTCTCTCATGTCTTTTCTCTCACCTCTATTATATCTACATATTTATTTCCTTTATGTCGCCTTTCCTTGGGTGTAAGCTATGATTTTTATTTTTCATTTTCTTCTTCCCTTTTCTTCGTTATTTGTAAACTCGCTCATCTGTCCTTAAGCACTTCTTCTAGGGAATGATGATCGCTACCGATTTCCACCCCTATTTTAATTCCTGTGTCTACTAGCTCCCCTTTATTATGTTTTTCTACTATAATATACGAGTAATCTGTAATGGATTTACTTAGAATTTCACTAGTGTATTTATGTATGTCTTTATGTGAAAAGAGAGAGTTTGCGATCAGTAGGTAATTTATTAGGAAGAAATCCAGCAATCTCCTTCCGTTGGTGTTTAGTGTCGTTTCTCCATGTATTCCTATGACTCCTTTCCTTTTTTCTTTTCATTTCCCCTTCTAGAACTTAAATCGCTGGCTATGATTATCTTCCCTTTTTTCCTGTCGCATACTTCTGTCCCATAATTTATCTTTTTCTTCCTTCTTTTCGTCCTCGTTCGGTCCGTATGCTACGACTATTGTTTTGGTTTCTCCGCATTTTCCTAATTCCACCTCTAGTATTTTTTCCCTTACTACTTATAACTCTCTGATATCATTTATTTTATTATTTTTCACCTCGCAAGCTACTCCTGCTCTTGGATTAGTGCTTTCTACTACCCCTCTGTATATCATAAGGTATCCATTATCTCATTTATTACATTTTTCACCTCTTTTATTTGTTTGTGTCAGTGCTAAAATCCACATTAATTCTGTTCATTCAATAATTTCTAGTTCCTTTTCCTTTATTCCCCTCACATTGCACTTTGACTTTCCTGTCTTCTTCGTTCTGCTTTTTCTCGTGGCTACTTGTTTTTTCTTTAGCATTCTTCCCTTCTTCCTTGGATCTTTTTTGCTTTTGTTGCTATTTGATTGGTTTTATAGGATGAACTTGTGCTCTTCATTTAGGTCTCCAAAAGCTCGTTGTGTTCCCCTCGTTTGTCGAATTGTTAGGAATAGTGGTGTGTGATGTGGAAATTTTGCGTTGAGAGCGGATGTCGGTATTGGGATAATGGGGAGGTGTGTTAGATCCGGTATCGTTGAGAATCGCAGAATCTTCAGTTTTAATCTCACTGTTGCAGAGCAGTGGCAGAGGAAGTGTTCTGTATCTTCCTTTCAACATCACTTGGACAATCAATAAGTGTGAGTGTGAGACAAGTTTCAAGTCCGTGCATGCAATGCCACGCCCACAATCGTCCCCTCGCCGAAAGTTGAGCAATTGCATGCCTTAAAAGTGTCCTTTCGCCACTTTCCCCTGGCCCAATGCCCCCTCCCCAACCATTCCCACATAACCCATCCGATGACCTATAACCTACCACACGCCTATATATGTATGTCATGCCACGCCTACAAATAAGCGACGTCAATAACCAACAAAAACCCCAAAAAAACTAACACCGTACCCGATTTCTCATTCCCGTGACTTAAAGTAACAAAAAAAGCCTTTCAAAGCGTCTTTTCGGCACTTTCCTCTCACTCAATGCCCCTTCCCCACCCCCCAACCCCTTACCCAATCCTCTGATCTACAAGCTGAGACAACTTTCAAGTCCGTGCATGCAATGCCACGCCCACAATCGTCCCCTCGCCGAAAGTTGAGCAATTGCATGCCTTAAAAGTGTCCTTTCGCCACTTTCCCCTGGCCCAATGCCCCCTCCCCAACCATTCCCACATAACCCATCCGATGACCTATAACCTACCACACGCCTATATATGTATGTCATGCCACGCCTACAAATAAGCGACGTCAATAACCAACGAAAACCCCAAAAAAACTAACACCGTACCCGATTTCTCATTCCCGTGACTTAAAGTAACAAAAAAAGCCTTTCAAAGCGTCTTTTCGGCACTTTCCTCTCACTCAATGCCCCTTCCCCACCCGCCAACCCCTTACCCAATCCTCTGATCTACAAGCTGAGACAACTTTCAAGTCCGTGCATGCAATGCCACGCCCACAATCGTCCCCTCGCCGAAAGTTGAGCAATTGCATGCCTTAAAAGTGTCCTTTCGCCACTTTCCCCTGGCCCAATGCCCCCTCCCCAACCATTCCCACATAACCCATCCGATGACCTATAACCTACCACACGCCTATATATGTATGTCATGCCACGCCTACAAATAAGCGACGTCAATAACCAACAAAAACCCCAAAAAAACTAACACCGTACCCGATTTCTCATTCCCGTGACTTAAAGTAACAAAAAAAGCCTTTCAAAGCGTCTTTTCGGCACTTTCCTCTCACTCAATGCCCCTTCCCCACCCGCCAACCCCTTACCCAATCCTCTGATCTACAAGCTGAGACAACTTTCAAGTCCGTGCATGCAATGCCACGCCCACAATCGTCCCCTCGCCGAAAGTTGAGCAATTGCATGCCTTAAAAGTGTCCTTTCGCCACTTTCCCCTGGCCCAATGCCCCCTCCCCAACCATTCCCACATAACCCATCCGATGACCTATAACCTACCACACGCCTATATATGTATGTCATGCCACGCCTACAAATAAGCGACGTCAATAACCAACGAAAACCCCAAAAAAACTAACACCGTACCCGATTTCTCATTCCCGTGACTTAAAGTAACAAAAAAAGCCTTTCAAAGCGTCTTTTCGGCACTTTCCTCTCACTCAATGCCCCTTCCCCACCCCCCAACCCCTTACCCAATCCTCTGATCTACAAGCTGAGACAACTTTCAAGTCCGTGCATGCAATGCCACGCCCACAATCGTCCCCTCGCCGAAAGTTGAGCAATTGCATGCCTTAAAAGTGTCCTTTCGCCACTTTCCCCTGGCCCAATGCCCCCTCCCCAACCATTCCCACATAACCCATCCGATGACCTATAACCTACCACACGCCTATATATGTATGTCATGCCACGCCTACAAATAAGCGACGTCAATAACCAACAAAAACCCCAAAAAAACTAACACCGTACCCGATTTCTCATTCCCGTGACTTAAAGTAACAAAAAAAGCCTTTCAAAGCGTCTTTTCGGCACTTTCCTCTCACTCAATGCCCCTTCCCCACCCCCCAACCCCTTACCCAATCCTCTGATCTACAAGCTGAGACAACTTTCAAGTCCGTGCATGCAATGCCACGCCCACAATCGTCCCCTCGCCGAAAGTTGAGCAATTGCATGCCTTAAAAGTGTCCTTTCGCCACTTTCCCCTGGCCCAATGCCCCCTCCCCAACCATTCCCACATAACCCATCCGATGACCTATAACCTACCACACGCCTATATATGTATGTCATGCCACGCCTACAAATAAGCGACGTCAATAACCAACAAAAACCCCAAAAAAACTAACACCGTACCCGATTTCTCATTCCCGTGACTTAAAGTAACAAAAAAAGCCTTTCAAAGCGTCTTTTCGGCACTTTCCTCTCACTCAATGCCCCTTCCCCACCCCCCAACCCCTTACCCAATCCTCTGATCTACAAGCTGAGACAACTTTCAAGTCCGTGCATGCAATGCCACGCCCACAATCGTCCCCTCGCCGAAAGTTGAGCAATTGCATGCCTTAAAAGTGTCCTTTCGCCACTTTCCCCTGGCCCAATGCCCCCTCCCCAACCATTCCCACATAACCCATCCGATGACCTATAACCTACCACACGCCTATATATGTATGTCATGCCACGCCTACAAATAAGCGACGTCAATAACCAACAAAAACCCCAAAAAAACTAACACCGTACCCGATTTCTCATTCCCGTGACTTAAAGTAACAAAAAAAGCCTTTCAAAGCGTCTTTTCGGCACTTTCCTCTCACTCAATGCCCCTTCCCCACCCCCCAACCCCTTACCCAATCCTCTGATCTACAAGCTGAGACAACTTTCAAGTCCGTGCATGCAATGCCACGCCCACAATCGTCCCCTCGCCGAAAGTTGAGCAATTGCATGCCTTAAAAGTGTCCTTTCGCCACTTTCCCCTGGCCCAATGCCCCCTCCCCAACCATTCCCACATAACCCATCCGATGACCTATAACCTACCACACGCCTATATATGTATGTCATGCCACGCCTACAAATAAGCGACGTCAATAACCAACAAAAACCCCAAAAAAACTAACACCGTACCCGATTTCTCATTCCCGTGACTTAAAGTAACAAAAAAAGCCTTTCAAAGCGTCTTTTCGGCACTTTCCTCTCACTCAATGCCCCTTCCCCACCCCCCAACCCCTTACCCAATCCTCTGATCTACAAGCTGAGACAACTTTCAAGTCCGTGCATGCAATGCCACGCCCACAATCGTCCCCTCGCCGAAAGTTGAGCAATTGCATGCCTTAAAAGTGTCCTTTCGCCACTTTCCCCTGGCCCAATGCCCCCTCCCCAACCATTCCCACATAACCCATCCGATGACCTATAACCTACCACACGCCTATATATGTATGTCATGCCACGCCTACAAATAAGCGACGTCAATAACCAACAAAAACCCCAAAAAAACTAACACCGTACCCGATTTCTCATTCCCGTGACTTAAAGTAACAAAAAAAGCCTTTCAAAGCGTCTTTTCGGCACTTTCCTCTCACTCAATGCCCCTTCCCCACCCGCCAACCCCTTACCCAATCCTCTGATCTACAAGCTGAGACAACTTTCAAGTCCGTGCATGCAATGCCACGCCCACAATCGTCCCCTCGCCGAAAGTTGAGCAATTGCATGCCTTAAAAGTGTCCTTTCGCCACTTTCCCCTGGCCCAATGCCCCCTCCCCAACCATTCCCACATAACCCATCCGATGACCTATAACCTACCACACGCCTATATATGTATGTCATGCCACGCCTACAAATAAGCGACGTCAATAACCAACAAAAACCCCAAAAAAACTAACACCGTACCCGATTTCTCATTCCCGTGACTTAAAGTAACAAAAAAAGCCTTTCAAAGCGTCTTTTCGGCACTTTCCTCTCACTCAATGCCCCTTCCCCACCCCCCAACCCCTTACCCAATCCTCTGATCTACAAGCTGAGACAACTTTCAAGTCCGTGCATGCAATGCCACGCCCACAATCGTCCCCTCGCCGAAAGTTGAGCAATTGCATGCCTTAAAAGTGTCCTTTCGCCACTTTCCCCTGGCCCAATGCCCCCTCCCCAACCATTCCCACATAACCCATCCGATGACCTATAACCTACCACACGCCTATATATGTATGTCATGCCACGCCTACAAATAAGCGACGTCAATAACCAACAAAAACCCCAAAAAAACTAACACCGTACCCGATTTCTCATTCCCGTGACTTAAAGTAACAAAAAAAGCCTTTCAAAGCGTCTTTTCGGCACTTTCCTCTCACTCAATGCCCCTTCCCCACCCCCCAACCCCTTACCCAATCCTCTGATCTACAAGCTGAGACAACTTTCAAGTCCGTGCATGCAATGCCACGCCCACAATCGTCCCCTCGCCGAAAGTTGAGCAATTGCATGCCTTAAAAGTGTCCTTTCGCCACTTTCCCCTGGCCCAATGCCCCCTCCCCAACCATTCCCACATAACCCATCCGATGACCTATAACCTACCACACGCCTATATATGTATGTCATGCCACGCCTACAAATAAGCGACGTCAATAACCAACAAAAACCCCAAAAAAACTAACACCGTACCCGATTTCTCATTCCCGTGACTTAAAGTAACAAAAAAAGCCTTTCAAAGCGTCTTTTCGGCACTTTCCTCTCACTCAATGCCCCTTCCCCACCCCCCAACCCCTTACCCAATCCTCTGATCTACAAGCTGAGACAACTTTCAAGTCCGTGCATGCAATGCCACGCCCACAATCGTCCCCTCGCCGAAAGTTGAGCAATTGCATGCCTTAAAAGTGTCCTTTCGCCACTTTCCCCTGGCCCAATGCCCCCTCCCCAACCATTCCCACATAACCCATCCGATGACCTATAACCTACCACACGCCTATATATGTATGTCATGCCACGCCTACAAATAAGCGACGTCAATAACCAACAAAAACCCCAAAAAAACTAACACCGTACCCGATTTCTCATTCCCGTGACTTAAAGTAACAAAAAAAGCCTTTCAAAGCGTCTTTTCGGCACTTTCCTCTCACTCAATGCCCCTTCCCCACCCCCCAACCCCTTACCCAATCCTCTGATCTACAAGCTGAGACAACTTTCAAGTCAGTGCATGCAATGCCACGCCCACAAACGTCCCCTCGCCGAAAGTTGAGCAATTGCATGCCTTAAAAGTGTCCTTTCGCCACTTTCCCCTGGCCCAATGCCCCCTCCCCAACCATTCCCACATAACCCATCCGATGACCTATAACCTACCACACGCCTATATATGTATGTCATGCCACGCCTACAAATAAGCGACGTCAATAACCAACAAAAACCCCAAAAAAACTAACACCGTACCCGATTTCTCATTCCCGTGACTTAAAGTAACAAAAAAAGCCTTTCAAAGCGTCTTTTCGGCACTTTCCTCTCACTCAATGCCCCTTCCCCACCCGCCAACCCCTTACCCAATCCTCTGATCTACAAGCTGAGACAACTTTCAAGTCCGTGCATGCAATGCCACGCCCACAATCGTCCCCTCGCCGAAAGTTGAGCAATTGCATGCCTTAAAAGTGTCCTTTCGCCACTTTCCCCTGGCCCAATGCCCCCTCCCCAACCATTCCCACATAACCCATCCGATGACCTATAACCTACCACACGCCTATATATGTATGTCATGCCACGCCTACAAATAAGCGACGTCAATAACCAACAAAAACCCCAAAAAAACTAACACCGTACCCGATTTCTCATTCCCGTGACTTAAAGTAACAAAAAAAGCCTTTCAAAGCGTCTTTTCGGCACTTTCCTCTCACTCAATGCCCCTTCCCCACCCCCCAACCCCTTACCCAATCCTCTGATCTACAAGCTGAGACAACTTTCAAGTCCGTGCATGCAATGCCACGCCCACAATCGTCCCCTCGCCGAAAGTTGAGCAATTGCATGCCTTAAAAGTGTCCTTTCGCCACTTTCCCCTGGCCCAATGCCCCCTCCCCAACCATTCCCACATAACCCATCCGATGACCTATAACCTACCACACGCCTATATATGTATGTCATGCCACGCCTACAAATAAGCGACGTCAATAACCAACAAAAACCCCAAAAAAACTAACACCGTACCCGATTTCTCATTCCCGTGACTTAAAGTAACAAAAAAAGCCTTTCAAAGCGTCTTTTCGGCACTTTCCTCTCACTCAATGCCCCTTCCCCACCCCCCAACCCCTTACCCAATCCTCTGATCTACAAGCTGAGACAACTTTCAAGTCCGTGCATGCAATGCCACGCCCACAATCGTCCCCTCGCCGAAAGTTGAGCAATTGCATGCCTTAAAAGTGTCCTTTCGCCACTTTCCCCTGGCCCAATGCCCCCTCCCCAACCATTCCCACATAACCCATCCGATGACCTATAACCTACCACACGCCTATATATGTATGTCATGCCACGCCTACAAATAAGCGACGTCAATAACCAACAAAAACCCCAAAAAAACTAACACCGTACCCGATTTCTCATTCCCGTGACTTAAAGTAACAAAAAAAGCCTTTCAAAGCGTCTTTTCGGCACTTTCCTCTCACTCAATGCCCCTTCCCCACCCCCCAACCCCTTACCCAATCCTCTGATCTACAAGCTGAGACAACTTTCAAGTCAGTGCATGCAATGCCACGCCCACAAACGTCCCCTCGCCGAAAGTTGAGCAATTGCATGCCTTAAAAGTGTCCTTTCGCCACTTTCCCCTGGCCCAATGCCCCCTCCCCAACCATTCCCACATAACCCATCCGATGACCTATAACCTACCACACGCCTATATATGTATGTCATGCCACGCCTACAAATAAGCGACGTCAATAACCAACAAAAACCCCAAAAAAACTAACACCGTACCCGATTTCTCATTCCCGTGACTTAAAGTAACAAAAAAAGCCTTTCAAAGCGTCTTTTCGGCACTTTCCTCTCACTCAATGCCCCTTCCCCACCCCCCAACCCCTTACCCAATCCTCTGATCTACAAGCTGAGACAACTTTCAAGTCCGTGCATGCAATGCCACGCCCACAATCGTCCCCTCGCCGAAAGTTGAGCAATTGCATGCCTTAAAAGTGTCCTTTCGCCACTTTCCCCTGGCCCAATGCCCCCTCCCCAACCATTCCCACATAACCCATCCGATGACCTATAACCTACCACACGCCTATATATGTATGTCATGCCACGCCTACAAATAAGCGACGTCAATAACCAACAAAAACCCCAAAAAAACTAACACCGTACCCGATTTCTCATTCCCGTGACTTAAAGTAACAAAAAAAGCCTTTCAAAGCGTCTTTTCGGCACTTTCCTCTCACTCAATGCCCCTTCCCCACCCCCCAACCCCTTACCCAATCCTCTGATCTACAAGCTGAGACAACTTTCAAGTCCGTGCATGCAATGCCACGCCCACAATCGTCCCCTCGCCGAAAGTTGAGCAATTGCATGCCTTAAAAGTGTCCTTTCGCCACTTTCCCCTGGCCCAATGCCCCCTCCCCAACCATTCCCACATAACCCATCCGATGACCTATAACCTACCACACGCCTATATATGTATGTCATGCCACGCCTACAAATAAGCGACGTCAATAACCAACAAAAACCCCAAAAAAACTAACACCGTACCCGATTTCTCATTCCCGTGACTTAAAGTAACAAAAAAAGCCTTTCAAAGCGTCTTTTCGGCACTTTCCTCTCACTCAATGCCCCTTCCCCACCCCGCAACCCCTTACCCAATCCTCTGATCTACAAGCTGAGACAACTTTCAAGTCCGTGTATGCAATGCCACGCCCACAATCGTCCCCTCGCCGAAGGTAATTAAATTCAATGCTTCCAAGTCACCTTTCGCCATTCTCCCCCGGCCCAATGCCCTCACCTTAACCATTCCCATATACCGCATAGGCGCATACGATGGCCTATAACCTTCTCTTTCTCCGATCTCGTTTTTTCATACACTTCCTTTTGCCTTTTCTTCTTTACTCTATATATTTCTCCTGGCTATGTTTAACCAATCATCGGCATAATAATCGTCTCTCTCATGTCTTTTCTCTCACCTCTATTATATCTACATATTTATTTCCTTTATGTCGCCTTTCCTTGGGTGTAAGCTATGATTTTTATTTTTCATTTTCTTCTTCCCTTTTCTTCGTTATTTGTAAACTCGCTCATCTGTCCTTAAGCACTTCTTCTAGGGAATGATGATCGCTACCGATTTCCACCCCTATTTTAATTCCTGTGTCTACTAGCTCCCCTTTATTATGTTTTTCTACTATAATATACGAGTAATCTGTAATGGATTTACTTAGAATTTCACTAGTGTATTTATGTATGTCTTTATGTGAAAAGAGAGAGTTTGCGATCAATAGGTAATTTATTAGGAAGAAATCCAGTAATCTCCTTCCGTTGGTGTTTAGAGTCATTTCTCCATGTATTCCTATGACTCCTTCCCATTTTTTCTTTTCATTTCCTATTCTAGAACTTAAATCGCTGGCTATGATTATCTTCCCTTTTTTCCTGTCGCATACTTCTGTCCCATAATTTATCTTTTTCTTCCTTCTTTTCGTCCTCGTTCGGTCCGTATGCTACGACTATTGTTTTGGTTTCCCCACATTTTCCTAATTCCACCTCTAGTATTTTTTTCCTTACTACTTATAACTCTCTGATATCATTTATTTTATTATTTTTCACCTCGCAAGCTACTCCTGCTCTTGGATTAATGATTTCTACTACCCCTCTGTATATCATAAGGTATCCATTATCTCATTTATTACATTTTTCACCTCTTTTATTTGTTTGTGTCAGTGCTAAAATCCACATTAATTCTGTTCATTCAATAATTTCTAGTTCCTTTTCCTTTATTCCCCTCACATTGCACTTTGACTTTCCTGTCTTCTTCGTTCTGCTTTTTCTCGTGGCTACTTGTTTTTTCTTTAGCATTCTTCCCTTCTTCCTTGGATCTTTTTTGCTTTTGTTGCTATTTGATTGGTTTTATATGATGAACTTGTGCTCTTCATTTAGGTCTCCAATAGCGCATACGATGGCCTATAACCTTCTCTTTCTCCGATCTCGTTTTTTCATACACTTCCTTTTGCCTTTTCTTTACTCTATATATTTCTCCTGGCTATGTTTAACCAATCATCGGCATAATAATCGTCTCTCTCATGTCTTTTCTCTCACCTCTATTATATCTACATATTTATTTCCTTTATGTCGCCTTTCCTTGGGTGTAAGCTATGATTTTTATTTTTCATTTTCTTCTTCCCTTTTCTTCGTTATTTGTAAACTCGCTCATCTGTCCTTAAGCACTTCTTCTAGGGAATGATGATCGCTACCGATTTCCACCCCTATTTTAATTCCTGTGCCTACTAGCTTCCCTTTATTATGTTTTTCTACTATAATATACGAGTAATCTATAATGGATTTCTCGTTTCTACTTACAATTTCACTAGTGTATTTATGTATGTCTTTATGTGAAAAGAGAGAGTTTGCGATCAATAGATAATTTATTAGGAAGAAATCCAGCAATCTCCTTCCGTTGGTGTTTAGAGTCATTTCTCCATGTATTCCTATGACTCCTTCCCATTTTTTCTTTTCATTTCCCCTTCTAGAACTTAAATCGCTGGCTATGATTATCTTCCCTTTTTTCCTGTCGCATACTTTTGTCCCAGAATTTACCTTCTCCTTCCTTCTTTTCGTCCTCGTTCGGTCCGTATGCTACGACTATTGTTTTGGTTTCTCCGCATTTTCCTAATTCCACCTCTAGTATTTTTTTCCTTACTACTTATAACTCTCTGATATCATTTATTTTATTATTTTTCACCTCGCAAGCTACTCCTGCTCTTGGATTAGTGCTTTCTACTACCCCTCTGTATATCATAAGGTATCCATTATCTCATTTATTACATTTTTCACCTCTTTTATTTGTTTGTGTCAGTGCTAAAGTCCACATTAATTCTGTTTAAGCATTCAATAATTTCTAGTTCCTTTTCCTTTATTCCCCTCACATTGCACTTTGACTTTCCTGTCTTCTTCGTTCTGCTTTTTCTCGTGGCTACTTGTTTTTTCTTTAGCATTCTTCCCTTCTTCCTTGGATCTTTTTTGCTTTTGTTGCTATTTGATTGGTTTTATAGGATGAACTTGTGCTCTTCATTTAGGTCTCCAAAAGCTCGTTGTGTTCCCCTCGTTTGTCGAATTGTTAGGAATAGTGGTGTGTGATGTGGAAATTTTGCGTTGAGAGCGGATGTCGGTATTGGGATAATGGGGAGGTGTGTTAGATCCGGTATCGTTGAGAATCGCAGAATCTTCAGTTTTAATCTCACTGTTGCAGAGCAGTGGCAGAGGAAGTGTTCTGTATCTTCCTTTCAACATCACTTGGACAATCAATAAGTGTGAGTGTGAGACAAGTTTCAAGTCCGTGCATGCAATGCCACGCCCACAATCGTCCCCTCGCCGAAAGTTGAGCAATTGCATGCCTTAAAAGTGTCCTTTCGCCACTTTCCCCTGGCCCAATGCCCCCTCCCCAACCATTCCCACATAACCCATCCGATGACCTATAACCTACCACACGCCTATATATGTATGTCATGCCACGCCTACAAATAAGCGACGTCAATAACCAACAAAAACCCCAAAAAAACTAACACCGTACCCGATTTCTCATTCCCGTGACTTAAAGTAACAAAAAAAGCCTTTCAAAGCGTCTTTTCGGCACTTTCCTCTCACTCAATGCCCCTTCCCCACCCCCCAACCCCTTACCCAATCCTCTGATCTACAAGCTGAGACAACTTTCAAGTCCGTGCATGCAATGCCACGCCCACAATCGTCCCCTCGCCGAAAGTTGAGCAATTGCATGCCTTAAAAGTGTCCTTTCGCCACTTTCCCCTGGCCCAATGCCCCCTCCCCAACCATTCCCACATAACCCATCCGATGACCTATAACCTACCACACGCCTATATATGTATGTCATGCCACGCCTACAAATAAGCGACGTCAATAACCAACAAAAACCCCAAAAAAACTAACACCGTACCCGATTTCTCATTCCCGTGACTTAAAGTAACAAAAAAAGCCTTTCAAAGCGTCTTTTCGGCACTTTCCTCTCACTCAATGCCCCTTCCCCACCCCCCAACCCCTTACCCAATCCTCTGATCTACAAGCTGAGACAACTTTCAAGTCCGTGCATGCAATGCCACGCCCACAATCGTCCCCTCGCCGAAAGTTGAGCAATTGCATGCCTTAAAAGTGTCCTTTCGCCACTTTCCCCTGGCCCAATGCCCCCTCCCCAACCATTCCCACATAACCCATCCGATGACCTATAACCTACCACACGCCTATATATGTATGTCATGCCACGCCTACAAATAAGCGACGTCAATAACCAACGAAAACCCCAAAAAAACTAACACCGTACCCGATTTCTCATTCCCGTGACTTAAAGTAACAAAAAAAGCCTTTCAAAGCGTCTTTTCGGCACTTTCCTCTCACTCAATGCCCCTTCCCCACCCCCCAACCCCTTACCCAATCCTCTGATCTACAAGCTGAGACAACTTTCAAGTCCGTGCATGCAATGCCACGCCCACAATCGTCCCCTCGCCGAAAGTTGAGCAATTGCATGCCTTAAAAGTGTCCTTTCGCCACTTTCCCCTGGCCCAATGCCCCCTCCCCAACCATTCCCACATAACCCATCCGATGACCTATAACCTACCACACGCCTATATATGTATGTCATGCCACGCCTACAAATAAGCGACGTCAATAACCAACAAAAACCCCAAAAAAACTAACACCGTACCCGATTTCTCATTCCCGTGACTTAAAGTAACAAAAAAAGCCTTTCAAAGCGTCTTTTCGGCACTTTCCTCTCACTCAATGCCCCTTCCCCACCCCCCAACCCCTTACCCAATCCTCTGATCTACAAGCTGAGACAACTTTCAAGTCCGTGCATGCAATGCCACGCCCACAATCGTCCCCTCGCCGAAAGTTGAGCAATTGCATGCCTTAAAAGTGTCCTTTCGCCACTTTCCCCTGGCCCAATGCCCCCTCCCCAACCATTCCCACATAACCCATCCGATGACCTATAACCTACCACACGCCTATATATGTATGTCATGCCACGCCTACAAATAAGCGACGTCAATAACCAACAAAAACCCCAAAAAAACTAACACCGTACCCGATTTCTCATTCCCGTGACTTAAAGTAACAAAAAAAGCCTTTCAAAGCGTCTTTTCGGCACTTTCCTCTCACTCAATGCCCCTTCCCCACCCCCCAACCCCTTACCCAATCCTCTGATCTACAAGCTGAGACAACTTTCAAGTCCGTGCATGCAATGCCACGCCCACAATCGTCCCCTCGCCGAAAGTTGAGCAATTGCATGCCTTAAAAGTGTCCTTTCGCCACTTTCCCCTGGCCCAATGCCCCCTCCCCAACCATTCCCACATAACCCATCCGATGACCTATAACCTACCACACGCCTATATATGTATGTCATGCCACGCCTACAAATAAGCGACGTCAATAACCAACAAAAACCCCAAAAAAACTAACACCGTACCCGATTTCTCATTCCCGTGACTTAAAGTAACAAAAAAAGCCTTTCAAAGCGTCTTTTCGGCACTTTCCTCTCACTCAATGCCCCTTCCCCACCCCCCAACCCCTTACCCAATCCTCTGATCTACAAGCTGAGACAACTTTCAAGTCCGTGCATGCAATGCCACGCCCACAATCGTCCCCTCGCCGAAAGTTGAGCAATTGCATGCCTTAAAAGTGTCCTTTCGCCACTTTCCCCTGGCCCAATGCCCCCTCCCCAACCATTCCCACATAACCCATCCGATGACCTATAACCTACCACACGCCTATATATGTATGTCATGCCACGCCTACAAATAAGCGACGTCAATAACCAACGAAAACCCCAAAAAAACTAACACCGTACCCGATTTCTCATTCCCGTGACTTAAAGTAACAAAAAAAGCCTTTCAAAGCGTCTTTTCGGCACTTTCCTCTCACTCAATGCCCCTTCCCCACCCCCCAACCCCTTACCCAATCCTCTGATCTACAAGCTGAGACAACTTTCAAGTCCGTGCATGCAATGCCACGCCCACAATCGTCCCCTCGCCGAAAGTTGAGCAATTGCATGCCTTAAAAGTGTCCTTTCGCCACTTTCCCCTGGCCCAATGCCCCCTCCCCAACCATTCCCACATAACCCATCCGATGACCTATAACCTACCACACGCCTATATATGTATGTCATGCCACGCCTACAAATAAGCGACGTCAATAACCAACGAAAACCCCAAAAAAACTAACACCGTACCCGATTTCTCATTCCCGTGACTTAAAGTAACAAAAAAAGCCTTTCAAAGCGTCTTTTCGGCACTTTCCTCTCACTCAATGCCCCTTCCCCACCCCCCAACCCCTTACCCAATCCTCTGATCTACAAGCTGAGACAACTTTCAAGTCCGTGCATGCAATGCCACGCCCACAATCGTCCCCTCGCCGAAAGTTGAGCAATTGCATGCCTTAAAAGTGTCCTTTCGCCACTTTCCCCTGGCCCAATGCCCCCTCCCCAACCATTCCCACATAACCCATCCGATGACCTATAACCTACCACACGCCTATATATGTATGTCATGCCACGCCTACAAATAAGCGACGTCAATAACCAACAAAAACCCCAAAAAAACTAACACCGTACCCGATTTCTCATTCCCGTGACTTAAAGTAACAAAAAAAGCCTTTCAAAGCGTCTTTTCGGCACTTTCCTCTCACTCAATGCCCCTTCCCCACCCCCCAACCCCTTACCCAATCCTCTGATCTACAAGCTGAGACAACTTTCAAGTCCGTGCATGCAATGCCACGCCCACAATCGTCCCCTCGCCGAAAGTTGAGCAATTGCATGCCTTAAAAGTGTCCTTTCGCCACTTTCCCCTGGCCCAATGCCCCCTCCCCAACCATTCCCACATAACCCATCCGATGACCTATAACCTACCACACGCCTATATATGTATGTCATGCCACGCCTACAAATAAGCGACGTCAATAACCAACAAAAACCCCAAAAAAACTAACACCGTACCCGATTTCTCATTCCCGTGACTTAAAGTAACAAAAAAAGCCTTTCAAAGCGTCTTTTCGGCACTTTCCTCTCACTCAATGCCCCTTCCCCACCCCCCAACCCCTTACCCAATCCTCTGATCTACAAGCTGAGACAACTTTCAAGTCCGTGCATGCAATGCCACGCCCACAATCGTCCCCTCGCCGAAAGTTGAGCAATTGCATGCCTTAAAAGTGTCCTTTCGCCACTTTCCCCTGGCCCAATGCCCCCTCCCCAACCATTCCCACATAACCCATCCGATGACCTATAACCTACCACACGCCTATATATGTATGTCATGCCACGCCTACAAATAAGCGACGTCAATAACCAACAAAAACCCCAAAAAAACTAACACCGTACCCGATTTCTCATTCCCGTGACTTAAAGTAACAAAAAAAGCCTTTCAAAGCGTCTTTTCGGCACTTTCCTCTCACTCAATGCCCCTTCCCCACCCCCCAACCCCTTACCCAATCCTCTGATCTACAAGCTGAGACAACTTTCAAGTCCGTGCATGCAATGCCACGCCCACAATCGTCCCCTCGCCGAAAGTTGAGCAATTGCATGCCTTAAAAGTGTCCTTTCGCCACTTTCCCCTGGCCCAATGCCCCCTCCCCAACCATTCCCACATAACCCATCCGATGACCTATAACCTACCACACGCCTATATATGTATGTCATGCCACGCCTACAAATAAGCGACGTCAATAACCAACAAAAACCCCAAAAAAACTAACACCGTACCCGATTTCTCATTCCCGTGACTTAAAGTAACAAAAAAAGCCTTTCAAAGCGTCTTTTCGGCACTTTCCTCTCACTCAATGCCCCTTCCCCACCCCCCAACCCCTTACCCAATCCTCTGATCTACAAGCTGAGACAACTTTCAAGTCCGTGCATGCAATGCCACGCCCACAATCGTCCCCTCGCCGAAAGTTGAGCAATTGCATGCCTTAAAAGTGTCCTTTCGCCACTTTCCCCTGGCCCAATGCCCCCTCCCCAACCATTCCCACATAACCCATCCGATGACCTATAACCTACCACACGCCTATATATGTATGTCATGCCACGCCTACAAATAAGCGACGTCAATAACCAACAAAAACCCCAAAAAAACTAACACCGTACCCGATTTCTCATTCCCGTGACTTAAAGTAACAAAAAAAGCCTTTCAAAGCGTCTTTTCGGCACTTTCCTCTCACTCAATGCCCCTTCCCCACCCCCCAACCCCTTACCCAATCCTCTGATCTACAAGCTGAGACAACTTTCAAGTCCGTGCATGCAATGCCACGCCCACAATCGTCCCCTCGCCGAAAGTTGAGCAATTGCATGCCTTAAAAGTGTCCTTTCGCCACTTTCCCCTGGCCCAATGCCCCCTCCCCAACCATTCCCACATAACCCATCCGATGACCTATAACCTACCACACGCCTATATATGTATGTCATGCCACGCCTACAAATAAGCGACGTCAATAACCAACAAAAACCCCAAAAAAACTAACACCGTACCCGATTTCTCATTCCCGTGACTTAAAGTAACAAAAAAAGCCTTTCAAAGCGTCTTTTCGGCACTTTCCTCTCACTCAATGCCCCTTCCCCACCCCCCAACCCCTTACCCAATCCTCTGATCTACAAGCTGAGACAACTTTCAAGTCCGTGCATGCAATGCCACGCCCACAATCGTCCCCTCGCCGAAAGTTGAGCAATTGCATGCCTTAAAAGTGTCCTTTCGCCACTTTCCCCTGGCCCAATGCCCCCTCCCCAACCATTCCCACATAACCCATCCGATGACCTATAACCTACCACACGCCTATATATGTATGTCATGCCACGCCTACAAATAAGCGACGTCAATAACCAACGAAAACCCCAAAAAAACTAACACCGTACCCGATTTCTCATTCCCGTGACTTAAAGTAACAAAAAAAGCCTTTCAAAGCGTCTTTTCGGCACTTTCCTCTCACTCAATGCCCCTTCCCCACCCCCCAACCCCTTACCCAATCCTCTGATCTACAAGCTGAGACAACTTTCAAGTCCGTGCATGCAATGCCACGCCCACAATCGTCCCCTCGCCGAAAGTTGAGCAATTGCATGCCTTAAAAGTGTCCTTTCGCCACTTTCCCCTGGCCCAATGCCCCCTCCCCAACCATTCCCACATAACCCATCCGATGACCTATAACCTACCACACGCCTATATATGTATGTCATGCCACGCCTACAAATAAGCGACGTCAATAACCAACAAAAACCCCAAAAAAACTAACACCGTACCCGATTTCTCATTCCCGTGACTTAAAGTAACAAAAAAAGCCTTTCAAAGCGTCTTTTCGGCACTTTCCTCTCACTCAATGCCCCTTCCCCAACACCCAACCCCTTACCCAATCCTCTGATCTACAAGCTGAGACAACTTTCAAGTCCGTGCATGCAATGCCACGCCCACAATCGTCCCCTCGCCGAAAGTTGAGCAATTGCATGCCTTAAAAGTGTCCTTTCGCCACTTTCCCCTGGCCCAATGCCCCCTCCCCAACCATTCCCACATAACCCATCCGATGACCTATAACCTACCACACGCCTATATATGTATGTCATGCCACGCCTACAAATAAGCGACGTCAATAACCAACAAAAACCCCAAAAAAACTAACACCGTACCCGATTTCTCATTCCCGTGACTTAAAGTAACAAAAAAAGCCTTTCAAAGCGTCTTTTCGGCACTTTCCTCTCACTCAATGCCCCTTCCCCACCCCCCAACCCCTTACCCAATCCTCTGATCTACAAGCTGAGACAACTTTCAAGTCCGTGCATGCAATGCCACGCCCACAATCGTCCCCTCGCCGAAAGTTGAGCAATTGCATGCCTTAAAAGTGTCCTTTCGCCACTTTCCCCTGGCCCAATGCCCCCTCCCCAACCATTCCCACATAACCCATCCGATGACCTATAACCTACCACACGCCTATATATGTATGTCATGCCACGCCTACAAATAAGCGACGTCAATAACCAACAAAAACCCCAAAAAAACTAACACCGTACCCGATTTCTCATTCCCGTGACTTAAAGTAACAAAAAAAGCCTTTCGCCACTTTCCCCTGGCCCAATGCCCCCTCCCCAACCATTCCCACATAACCCATCCGATGACCTATAACCTACCACACGCCTATATATGTATGTCATGCCACGCCTACAAATAAGCGACGTCAATAACCAACAAAAACCCCAAAAAAACTAACACCGTACCCGATTTCTCATTCCCGTGACTTAAAGTAACAAAAAAAGCCTTTCAAAGCGTCTTTTCGGCACTTTCCTCTCACTCAATGCCCCTTCCCCACCCCCCAACCCCTTACCCAATCCTCTGATCTACAAGCTGAGACAACTTTCAAGTCCGTGCATGCAATGCCACGCCCACAATCGTCCCCTCGCCGAAAGTTGAGCAATTGCATGCCTTAAAAGTGTCCTTTCGCCACTTTCCCCTGGCCCAATGCCCCCTCCCCAACCATTCCCACATAACCCATCCGATGACCTATAACCTACCACACGCCTATATATGTATGTCATGCCACGCCTACAAATAAGCGACGTCAATAACCAACAAAAACCCCAAAAAAACTAACACCGTACCCGATTTCTCATTCCCGTGACTTAAAGTAACAAAAAAAGCCTTTCAAAGCGTCTTTTCGGCACTTTCCTCTCACTCAATGCCCCTTCCCCACCCCCCAACCCCTTACCCAATCCTCTGATCTACAAGCTGAGACAACTTTCAAGTCCGTGCATGCAATGCCACGCCCACAATCGTCCCCTCGCCGAAAGTTGAGCAATTGCATGCCTTAAAAGTGTCCTTTCGCCACTTTCCCCTGGCCCAATGCCCCCTCCCCAACCATTCCCACATAACCCATCCGATGACCTATAACCTACCACACGCCTATATATGTATGTCATGCCACGCCTACAAATAAGCGACGTCAATAACCAACAAAAACCCCAAAAAAACTAACACCGTACCCGATTTCTCATTCCCGTGACTTAAAGTAACAAAAAAAGCCTTTCAAAGCGTCTTTTCGGCACTTTCCTCTCACTCAATGCCCCTTCCCCACCCCCAACCCCTTACCCAATCCTCTGATCTACAAGCTGAGACAACTTTCAAGTCCGTGCATGCAATGCCACGCCCACAATCGTCCCCTCGCCGAAAGTTGAGCAATTGCATGCCTTAAAAGTGTCCTTTCGCCACTTTCCCCTGGCCCAATGCCCCCTCCCCAACCATTCCCACATAACCCATCCGATGACCTATAACCTACCACACGCCTATATATGTATGTCATGCCACGCCTACAAATAAGCGACGTCAATAACCAACAAAAACCCCAAAAAAACTAACACCGTACCCGATTTCTCATTCCCGTGACTTAAAGTAACAAAAAAAGCCTTTCAAAGCGTCTTTTCGGCACTTTCCTCTCACTCAATGCCCCTTCCCCACCCGCCAACCCCTTACCCAATCCTCTGATCTACAAGCTGAGACAACTTTCAAGTCCGTGCATGCAATGCCACGCCCACAATCGTCCCCTCGCCGAAAGTTGAGCAATTGCATGCCTTAAAAGTGTCCTTTCGCCACTTTCCCCTGGCCCAATGCCCCCTCCCCAACCATTCCCACATAACCCATCCGATGACCTATAACCTACCACACGCCTATATATGTATGTCATGCCACGCCTACAAATAAGCGACGTCAATAACCAACAAAAACCCCAAAAAAACTAACACCGTACCCGATTTCTCATTCCCGTGACTTAAAGTAACAAAAAAAGCCTTTCAAAGCGTCTTTTCGGCACTTTCCTCTCACTCAATGCCCCTTCCCCACCCCCCAACCCCTTACCCAATCCTCTGATCTACAAGCTGAGACAACTTTCAAGTCCGTGCATGCAATGCCACGCCCACAATCGTCCCCTCGCCGAAAGTTGAGCAATTGCATGCCTTAAAAGTGTCCTTTCGCCACTTTCCCCTGGCCCAATGCCCCCTCCCCAACCATTCCCACATAACCCATCCGATGACCTATAACCTACCACACGCCTATATATGTATGTCATGCCACGCCTACAAATAAGCGACGTCAATAACCAACAAAAACCCCAAAAAAACTAACACCGTACCCGATTTCTCATTCCCGTGACTTAAAGTAACAAAAAAAGCCTTTCAAAGCGTCTTTTCGGCACTTTCCTCTCACTCAATGCCCCTTCCCCACCCCCCAACCCCTTACCCAATCCTCTGATCTACAAGCTGAGACAACTTTCAAGTCCGTGCATGCAATGCCACGCCCACAATCGTCCCCTCGCCGAAAGTTGAGCAATTGCATGCCTTAAAAGTGTCCTTTCGCCACTTTCCCCTGGCCCAATGCCCCCTCCCCAACCATTCCCACATAACCCATCCGATGACCTATAACCTACCACACGCCTATATATGTATGTCATGCCACGCCTACAAATAAGCGACGTCAATAACCAACGAAAACCCCAAAAAAACTAACACCGTACCCGATTTCTCATTCCCGTGACTTAAAGTAACAAAAAAAGCCTTTCAAAGCGTCTTTTCGGCACTTTCCTCTCACTCAATGCCCCTTCCCCACCCCCCAACCCCTTACCCAATCCTCTGATCTACAAGCTGAGACAACTTTCAAGTCCGTGCATGCAATGCCACGCCCACAATCGTCCCCTCGCCGAAAGTTGAGCAATTGCATGCCTTAAAAGTGTCCTTTCGCCACTTTCCCCTGGCCCAATGCCCCCTCCCCAACCATTCCCACATAACCCATCCGATGACCTATAACCTACCACACGCCTATATATGTATGTCATGCCACGCCTACAAATAAGCGACGTCAATAACCAACGAAAACCCCAAAAAAACTAACACCGTACCCGATTTCTCATTCCCGTGACTTAAAGTAACAAAAAAAGCCTTTCAAAGCGTCTTTTCGGCACTTTCCTCTCACTCAATGCCCCTTCCCCACCCCCCAACCCCTTACCCAATCCTCTGATCTACAAGCTGAGACAACTTTCAAGTCCGTGCATGCAATGCCACGCCCACAATCGTCCCCTCGCCGAAAGTTGAGCAATTGCATGCCTTAAAAGTGTCCTTTCGCCACTTTCCCCTGGCCCAATGCCCCCTCCCCAACCATTCCCACATAACCCATCCGATGACCTATAACCTACCACACGCCTATATATGTATGTCATGCCACGCCTACAAATAAGCGACGTCAATAACCAACAAAAACCCCAAAAAAACTAACACCGTACCCGATTTCTCATTCCCGTGACTTAAAGTAACAAAAAAAGCCTTTCAAAGCGTCTTTTCGGCACTTTCCTCTCACTCAATGCCCCTTCCCCACCCCCCAACCCCTTACCCAATCCTCTGATCTACAAGCTGAGACAACTTTCAAGTCCGTGCATGCAATGCCACGCCCACAATCGTCCCCTCGCCGAAAGTTGAGCAATTGCATGCCTTAAAAGTGTCCTTTCGCCACTTTCCCCTGGCCCAATGCCCCCTCCCCAACCATTCCCACATAACCCATCCGATGACCTATAACCTACCACACGCCTATATATGTATGTCATGCCACGCCTACAAATAAGCGACGTCAATAACCAACAAAAACCCCAAAAAAACTAACACCGTACCCGATTTCTCATTCCCGTGACTTAAAGTAACAAAAAAAGCCTTTCAAAGCGTCTTTTCGGCACTTTCCTCTCACTCAATGCCCCTTCCCCACCCCCCAACCCCTTACCCAATCCTCTGATCTACAAGCTGAGACAACTTTCAAGTCCGTGCATGCAATGCCACGCCCACAATCGTCCCCTCGCCGAAAGTTGAGCAATTGCATGCCTTAAAAGTGTCCTTTCGCCACTTTCCCCTGGCCCAATGCCCCCTCCCCAACCATTCCCACATAACCCATCCGATGACCTATAACCTACCACACGCCTATATATGTATGTCATGCCACGCTTCAAATAAGCGACGTCAATAACCAACAAAAACCCCAAAAAAACTAACACCGTACCCGATTTCTCATTCCCGTGACTTAAAGTAACAAAAAAAGCCTTTCAAAGCGTCTTTTCGGCACTTTCCTCTCACTCAATGCCCCTTCCCCACCCCCCAACCCCTTACCCAATCCTCTGATCTACAAGCTGAGACAACTTTCAAGTCCGTGCATGCAATGCCACGCCCACAATCGTCCCCTCGCCGAAAGTTGAGCAATTGCATGCCTTAAAAGTGTCCTTTCGCCACTTTCCCCTGGCCCAATGCCCCCTCCCCAACCATTCCCACATAACCCATCCGATGACCTATAACCTACCACACGCCTATATATGTATGTCATGCCACGCCTACAAATAAGCGACGTCAATAACCAACAAAAACCCCAAAAAAACTAACACCGTACCCGATTTCTCATTCCCGTGACTTAAAGTAACAAAAAAAGCCTTTCAAAGCGTCTTTTCGGCACTTTCCTCTCACTCAATGCCCCTTCCCCACCCCCCAACCCCTTACCCAATCCTCTGATCTACAAGCTGAGACAACTTTCAAGTCCGTGCATGCAATGCCACGCCCACAATCGTCCCCTCGCCGAAAGTTGAGCAATTGCATGCCTTAAAAGTGTCCTTTCGCCACTTTCCCCTGGCCCAATGCCCCCTCCCCAACCATTCCCACATAACCCATCCGATGACCTATAACCTACCACACGCCTATATATGTATGTCATGCCACGCCTACAAATAAGCGACGTCAATAACCAACAAAAACCCCAAAAAAACTAACACCGTACCCGATTTCTCATTCCCGTGACTTAAAGTAACAAAAAAAGCCTTTCAAAGCGTCTTTTCGGCACTTTCCTCTCACTCAATGCCCCTTCCCCACCCCCCAACCCCTTACCCAATCCTCTGATCTACAAGCTGAGACAACTTTCAAGTCCGTGCATGCAATGCCACGCCCACAATCGTCCCCTCGCCGAAAGTTGAGCAATTGCATGCCTTAAAAGTGTCCTTTCGCCACTTTCCCCTGGCCCAATGCCCCCTCCCCAACCATTCCCACATAACCCATCCGATGACCTATAACCTACCACACGCCTATATATGTATGTCATGCCACGCCTACAAATAAGCGACGTCAATAACCAACAAAAACCCCAAAAAAACTAACACCGTACCCGATTTCTCATTCCCGTGACTTAAAGTAACAAAAAAAGCCTTTCAAAGCGTCTTTTCGGCACTTTCCTCTCACTCAATGCCCCTTCCCCACCCCCCAACCCCTTACCCAATCCTCTGATCTACAAGCTGAGACAACTTTCAAGTCCGTGCATGCAATGCCACGCCCACAATCGTCCCCTCGCCGAAAGTTGAGCAATTGCATGCCTTAAAAGTGTCCTTTCGCCACTTTCCCCTGGCCCAATGCCCCCTCCCCAACCATTCCCACATAACCCATCCGATGACCTATAACCTACCACACGCCTATATATGTATGTCATGCCACGCCTACAAATAAGCGACGTCAATAACCAACAAAAACCCCAAAAAAACTAACACCGTACCCGATTTCTCATTCCCGTGACTTAAAGTAACAAAAAAAGCCTTTCAAAGCGTCTTTTCGGCACTTTCCTCTCACTCAATGCCCCTTCCCCACCCCCCAACCCCTTACCCAATCCTCTGATCTACAAGCTGAGACAACTTTCAAGTCCGTGCATGCAATGCCACGCCCACAATCGTCCCCTCGCCGAAAGTTGAGCAATTGCATGCCTTAAAAGTGTCCTTTCGCCACTTTCCCCTGGCCCAATGCCCCCTCCCCAACCATTCCCACATAACCCATCCGATGACCTATAACCTACCACACGCCTATATATGTATGTCATGCCACGCCTACAAATAAGCGACGTCAATAACCAACGAAAACCCCAAAAAAACTAACACCGTACCCGATTTCTCATTCCCGTGACTTAAAGTAACAAAAAAAGCCTTTCAAAGCGTCTTTTCGGCACTTTCCTCTCACTCAATGCCCCTTCCCCACCCCCCAACCCCTTACCCAATCCTCTGATCTACAAGCTGAGACAACTTTCAAGTCCGTGCATGCAATGCCACGCCCACAATCGTCCCCTCGCCGAAAGTTGAGCAATTGCATGCCTTAAAAGTGTCCTTTCGCCACTTTCCCCTGGCCCAATGCCCCCTCCCCAACCATTCCCACATAACCCATCCGATGACCTATAACCTACCACACGCCTATATATGTATGTCATGCCACGCCTACAAATAAGCGACGTCAATAACCAACAAAAACCCCAAAAAAACTAACACCGTACCCGATTTCTCATTCCCGTGACTTAAAGTAACAAAAAAAGCCTTTCAAAGCGTCTTTTCGGCACTTTCCTCTCACTCAATGCCCCTTCCCCACCTCCCAACCCCTTACCCAATCCTCTGATCTACAAGCTGAGACAACTTTCAAGTCCGTGCATGCAATGCCACGCCCACAATCGTCCCCTCGCCGAAAGTTGAGCAATTGCATGCCTTAAAAGTGTCCTTTCGCCACTTTCCCCTGGCCCAATGCCCCCTCCCCAACCATTCCCACATAACCCATCCGATGACCTATAACCTACCACACGCCTATATATGTATGTCATGCCACGCCTACAAATAAGCGACGTCAATAACCAACAAAAACCCCAAAAAAACTAACACCGTACCCGATTTCTCATTCCCGTGACTTAAAGTAACAAAAAAAGCCTTTCAAAGCGTCTTTTCGGCACTTTCCTCTCACTCAATGCCCCTTCCCCACCCCCCAACCCCTTACCCAATCCTCTGATCTACAAGCTGAGACAACTTTCAAGTCCGTGCATGCAATGCCACGCCCACAATCGTCCCCTCGCCGAAAGTTGAGCAATTGCATGCCTTAAAAGTGTCCTTTCGCCACTTTCCCCTGGCCCAATGCCCCCTCCCCAACCATTCCCACATAACCCATCCGATGACCTATAACCTACCACACGCCTATATATGTATGTCATGCCACGCCTACAAATAAGCGACGTCAATAACCAACAAAAACCCCAAAAAAACTAACACCGTACCCGATTTCTCATTCCCGTGACTTAAAGTAACAAAAAAAGCCTTTCAAAGCGTCTTTTCGGCACTTTCCTCTCACTCAATGCCCCTTCCCCAGCCCCCAACCCCTTACCCAATCCTCTGATCTACAAGCTGAGACAACTTTCAAGTCCGTGCATGCAATGCCACGCCCACAATCGTCCCCTCGCCGAAAGTTGAGCAATTGCATGCCTTAAAAGTGTCCTTTCGCCACTTTCCCCTGGCCCAATGCCCCCTCCCCAACCATTCCCACATAACCCATCCGATGACCTATAACCTACCACACGCCTATATATGTATGTCATGCCACGCCTACAAATAAGCGACGTCAATAACCAACAAAAACCCCAAAAAAACTAACACCGTACCCGATTTCTCATTCCCGTGACTTAAAGTAACAAAAAAAGCCTTTCAAAGCGTCTTTTCGGCACTTTCCTCTCACTCAATGCCCCTTCCCCACCCCCCAACCCCTTACCCAATCCTCTGATCTACAAGCTGAGACAACTTTCAAGTCCGTGCATGCAATGCCACGCCCACAATCGTCCCCTCGCCGAAAGTTGAGCAATTGCATGCCTTAAAAGTGTCCTTTCGCCACTTTCCCCTGGCCCAATGCCCCCTCCCCAACCATTCCCACATAACCCATCCGATGACCTATAACCTACCACACGCCTATATATGTATGTCATGCCACGCCTACAAATAAGCGACGTCAATAACCAACAAAAACCCCAAAAAAACTAACACCGTACCCGATTTCTCATTCCCGTGACTTAAAGTAACAAAAAAAGCCTTTCAAAGCGTCTTTTCGGCACTTTCCTCTCACTCAATGCCCCTTCCCCACCCCCCAACCCCTTACCCAATCCTCTGATCTACAAGCTGAGACAACTTTCAAGTCCGTGCATGCAATGCCACGCCCACAATCGTCCCCTCGCCGAAAGTTGAGCAATTGCATGCCTTAAAAGTGTCCTTTCGCCACTTTCCCCTGGCCCAATGCCCCCTCCCCAACCATTCCCACATAACCCATCCGATGACCTATAACCTACCACACGCCTATATATGTATGTCATGCCACGCCTACAAATAAGCGACGTCAATAACCAACAAAAACCCCAAAAAAACTAACACCGTACCCGATTTCTCATTCCCGTGACTTAAAGTAACAAAAAAAGCCTTTCAAAGCGTCTTTTCGGCACTTTCCTCTCACTCAATGCCCCTTCCCCACCCCCCAACCCCTTACCCAATCCTCTGATCTACAAGCTGAGACAACTTTCAAGTCCGTGCATGCAATGCCACGCCCACAATCGTCCCCTCGCCGAAAGTTGAGCAATTGCATGCCTTAAAAGTGTCCTTTCGCCACTTTCCCCTGGCCCAATGCCCCCTCCCCAACCATTCCCACATAACCCATCCGATGACCTATAACCTACCACACGCCTATATATGTATGTCATGCCACGCCTACAAATAAGCGACGTCAATAACCAACAAAAACCCCAAAAAAACTAACACCGTACCCGATTTCTCATTCCCGTGACTTAAAGTAACAAAAAAAGCCTTTCAAAGCGTCTTTTCGGCACTTTCCTCTCACTCAATGCCCCTTCCCCACCCCCCAACCCCTTACCCAATCCTCTGATCTACAAGCTGAGACAACTTTCAAGTCCGTGCATGCAATGCCACGCCCACAATCGTCCCCTCGCCGAAAGTTGAGCAATTGCATGCCTTAAAAGTGTCCTTTCGCCACTTTCCCCTGGCCCAATGCCCCCTCCCCAACCATTCCCACATAACCCATCCGATGACCTATAACCTACCACACGCCTATATATGTATGTCATGCCACGCCTACAAATAAGCGACGTCAATAACCAACGAAAACCCCAAAAAAACTAACACCGTACCCGATTTCTCATTCCCGTGACTTAAAGTAACAAAAAAAGCCTTTCAAAGCGTCTTTTCGGCACTTTCCTCTCACTCAATGCCCCTTCCCCACCCCCCAACCCCTTACCCAATCCTCTGATCTACAAGCTGAGACAACTTTCAAGTCCGTGCATGCAATGCCACGCCCACAATCGTCCCCTCGCCGAAAGTTGAGCAATTGCATGCCTTAAAAGTGTCCTTTCGCCACTTTCCCCTGGCCCAATGCCCCCTCCCCAACCATTCCCACATAACCCATCCGATGACCTATAACCTACCACACGCCTATATATGTATGTCATGCCACGCCTACAAATAAGCGACGTCAATA
Source organism: Blera fallax (assembly GCA_946965025.1). NCBI lineage: Eukaryota > Metazoa > Arthropoda > Insecta > Diptera > Syrphidae > Blera > Blera fallax. The sequence goes on from CAMPTQ010000026.1 coordinate 105,982, forward strand.
ACCAACAAAAACCCCAAAAAAACTAACACCGTACCCGATTTCTCATTCCCGTGACTTAAAGTAACAAAAAAAGCCTTTCAAAGCGTCTTTTCGGCACTTTCCTCTCACTCAATGCCCCTTCCCCACCCCCCAACCCCTTACCCAATCCTCTGATCTACAAGCTGAGACAACTTTCAAGTCCGTGCATGCAATGCCACGCCCACAATCGTCCCCTCGCCGAAAGTTGAGCAATTGCATGCCTTAAAAGTGTCCTTTCGCCACTTTCCCCTGGCCCAATGCCCCCTCCCCAACCATTCCCACATAACCCATCCGATGACCTATAACCTACCACACGCCTATATATGTATGTCATGCCACGCCTACAAATAAGCGACGTCAATAACCAACAAAAACCCCAAAAAAACTAACACCGTACCCGATTTCTCATTCCCGTGACTTAAAGTAACAAAAAAAGCCTTTCAAAGCGTCTTTTCGGCACTTTCCTCTCACTCAATGCCCCTTCCCCACCCCCCAACCCCTTACCCAATCCTCTGATCTACAAGCTGAGACAACTTTCAAGTCCGTGCATGCAATGCCACGCCCACAATCGTCCCCTCGCCGAAAGTTGAGCAATTGCATGCCTTAAAAGTGTCCTTTCGCCACTTTCCCCTGGCCCAATGCCCCCTCCCCAACCATTCCCACATAACCCATCCGATGACCTATAACCTACCACACGCCTATATATGTATGTCATGCCACGCCTACAAATAAGCGACGTCAATAACCAACAAAAACCCCAAAAAAACTAACACCGTACCCGATTTCTCATTCCCGTGACTTAAAGTAACAAAAAAAGCCTTTCAAAGCGTCTTTTCGGCACTTTCCTCTCACTCAATGCCCCTTCCCCACCCCCCAACCCCTTACCCAATCCTCTGATCTACAAGCTGAGACAACTTTCAAGTCCGTGCATGCAATGCCACGCCCACAATCGTCCCCTCGCCGAAAGTTGAGCAATTGCATGCCTTAAAAGTGTCCTTTCGCCACTTTCCCCTGGCCCAATGCCCCCTCCCCAACCATTCCCACATAACCCATCCGATGACCTATAACCTACCACACGCCTATATATGTATGTCATGCCACGCCTACAAATAAGCGACGTCAATAACCAACAAAAACCCCAAAAAAACTAACACCGTACCCGATTTCTCATTCCCGTGACTTAAAGTAACAAAAAAAGCCTTTCAAAGCGTCTTTTCGGCACTTTCCTCTCACTCAATGCCCCTTCCCCACCCCCCAACCCCTTACCCAATCCTCTGATCTACAAGCTGAGACAACTTTCAAGTCCGTGCATGCAATGCCACGCCCACAATCGTCCCCTCGCCGAAAGTTGAGCAATTGCATGCCTTAAAAGTGTCCTTTCGCCACTTTCCCCTGGCCCAATGCCCCCTCCCCAACCATTCCCACATAACCCATCCGATGACCTATAACCTACCACACGCCTATATATGTATGTCATGCCACGCCTACAAATAAGCGACGTCAATAACCAACAAAAACCCCAAAAAAACTAACACCGTACCCGATTTCTCATTCCCGTGACTTAAAGTAACAAAAAAAGCCTTTCAAAGCGTCTTTTCGGCACTTTCCTCTCACTCAATGCCCCTTCCCCACCCCCCAACCCCTTACCCAATCCTCTGATCTACAAGCTGAGACAACTTTCAAGTCCGTGCATGCAATGCCACGCCCACAATCGTCCCCTCGCCGAAAGTTGAGCAATTGCATGCCTTAAAAGTGTCCTTTCGCCACTTTCCCCTGGCCCAATGCCCCCTCCCCAACCATTCCCACATAACCCATCCGATGACCTATAACCTACCACACGCCTATATATGTATGTCATGCCACGCCTACAAATAAGCGACGTCAATAACCAACAAAAACCCCAAAAAAACTAACACCGTACCCGATTTCTCATTCCCGTGACTTAAAGTAACAAAAAAAGCCTTTCAAAGCGTCTTTTCGGCACTTTCCTCTCACTCAATGCCCCTTCCCCACCCCCCAACCCCTTACCCAATCCTCTGATCTACAAGCTGAGACAACTTTCAAGTCCGTGCATGCAATGCCACGCCCACAATCGTCCCCTCGCCGAAAGTTGAGCAATTGCATGCCTTAAAAGTGTCCTTTCGCCACTTTCCCCTGGCCCAATGCCCCCTCCCCAACCATTCCCACATAACCCATCCGATGACCTATAACCTACCACACGCCTATATATGTATGTCATGCCACGCCTACAAATAAGCGACGTCAATAACCAACAAAAACCCCAAAAAAACTAACACCGTACCCGATTTCTCATTCCCGTGACTTAAAGTAACAAAAAAAGCCTTTCAAAGCGTCTTTTCGGCACTTTCCTCTCACTCAATGCCCCTTCCCCACCCCCCAACCCCTTACCCAATCCTCTGATCTACAAGCTGAGACAACTTTCAAGTCCGTGCATGCAATGCCACGCCCACAATCGTCCCCTCGCCGAAAGTTGAGCAATTGCATGCCTTAAAAGTGTCCTTTCGCCACTTTCCCCTGGCCCAATGCCCCCTCCCCAACCATTCCCACATAACCCATCCGATGACCTATAACCTACCACACGCCTATATATGTATGTCATGCCACGCCTACAAATAAGCGACGTCAATAACCAACAAAAACCCCAAAAAAACTAACACCGTACCCGATTTCTCATTCCCGTGACTTAAAGTAACAAAAAAAGCCTTTCAAAGCGTCTTTTCGGCACCTTCCTCTCACTCAATGCCCCTTCCCCACCCCCCAACCCCTTACCCAATCCTCTGATCTACAAGCTGAGACAAGTTTCAAGTCCGTGCATGCAATGCCACGCCCACAATCGTCCCCTCGCCGAAAGTTGAGCAATTGCATGCCTTAAAAGTGTCCTTTCGCCACTTTCCCCTGGCCCAATGCCCCCTCCCCAACCATTCCCACATAACCCATCCGATGACCTATAACCTACCACACGCCTATATATGTATGTCATGCCACGCCTACAAATAAGCGACGTCAATAACCAACAAAAACCCCAAAAAAACTAACACCGTACCCGATTTCTCATTCCCGTGACTTAAAGTAACAAAAAAAGCCTTTCAAAGCGTCTTTTCGGCACTTTCCTCTCACTCAATGCCCCTTCCCCACCCCCCAACCCCTTACCCAATCCTCTGATCTACAAGCTGAGACAACTTTCAAGTCCGTGCATGCAATGCCACGCCCACAATCGTCCCCTCGCCGAAAGTTGAGCAATTGCATGCCTTAAAAGTGTCCTTTCGCCACTTTCCCCTGGCCCAATGCCCCCTCCCCAACCATTCCCACATAACCCATCCGATGACCTATAACCTACCACACGCCTATATATGTATGTCATGCCACGCCTACAAATAAGCGACGTCAATAACCAACAAAAACCCCAAAAAAACTAACACCGTACCCGATTTCTCATTCCCGTGACTTAAAGTAACAAAAAAAGCCTTTCAAAGCGTCTTTTCGGCACTTTCCTCTCACTCAATGCCCCTTCCCCACCCCCCAACCCCTTACCCAATCCTCTGATCTACAAGCTGAGACAACTTTCAAGTCCGTGCATGCAATGCCACGCCCACAATCGTCCCCTCGCCGAAAGTTGAGCAATTGCATGCCTTAAAAGTGTCCTTTCGCCACTTTCCCCTGGCCCAATGCCCCCTCCCCAACCATTCCCACATAACCCATCCGATGACCTATAACCTACCACACGCCTATATATGTATGTCATGCCACGCCTACAAATAAGCGACGTCAATAACCAACAAAAACCCCAAAAAAACTAACACCGTACCCGATTTCTCATTCCCGTGACTTAAAGTAACAAAAAAAGCCTTTCAAAGCGTCTTTTCGGCACTTTCCTCTCACTCAATGCCCCTTCCCCACCCCCCAACCCCTTACCCAATCCTCTGATCTACAAGCTGAGACAACTTTCAAGTCCGTGCATGCAATGCCACGCCCACAATCGTCCCCTCGCCGAAAGTTGAGCAATTGCATGCCTTAAAAGTGTCCTTTCGCCACTTTCCCCTGGCCCAATGCCCCCTCCCCAACCATTCCCACATAACCCATCCGATGACCTATAACCTACCACACGCCTATATATGTATGTCATGCCACGCCTACAAATAAGCGACGTCAATAACCAACGAAAACCCCAAAAAAACTAACACCGTACCCGATTTCTCATTCCCGTGACTTAAAGTAACAAAAAAAGCCTTTCAAAGCGTCTTTTCGGCACTTTCCTCTCACTCAATGCCCCTTCCCCACCCCCCAACCCCTTACCCAATCCTCTGATCTACAAGCTGAGACAACTTTCAAGTCCGTGCATGCAATGCCACGCCCACAATCGTCCCCTCGCCGAAAGTTGAGCAATTGCATGCCTTAAAAGTGTCCTTTCGCCACTTTCCCCTGGCCCAATGCCCCCTCCCCAACCATTCCCACATAACCCATCCGATGACCTATAACCTACCACACGCCTATATATGTATGTCATGCCACGCCTACAAATAAGCGACGTCAATAACCAACAAAAACCCCAAAAAAACTAACACCGTACCCGATTTCTCATTCCCGTGACTTAAAGTAACAAAAAAAGCCTTTCAAAGCGTCTTTTCGGCACTTTCCTCTCACTCAATGCCCCTTCCCCACCCCCCAACCCCTTACCCAATCCTCTGATCTACAAGCTGAGACAACTTTCAAGTCCGTGCATGCAATGCCACGCCCACAATCGTCCCCTCGCCGAAAGTTGAGCAATTGCATGCCTTAAAAGTGTCCTTTCGCCACTTTCCCCTGGCCCAATGCCCCCTCCCCAACCATTCCCACATAACCCATCCGATGACCTATAACCTACCACACGCCTATATATGTATGTCATGCCACGCCTACAAATAAGCGACGTCAATAACCAACGAAAACCCCAAAAAAACTAACACCGTACCCGATTTCTCATTCCCGTGACTTAAAGTAACAAAAAAAGCCTTTCAAAGCGTCTTTTCGGCACTTTCCTCTCACTCAATGCCCCTTCCCCACCCCCCAACCCCTTACCCAATCCTCTGATCTACAAGCTGAGACAACTTTCAAGTCCGTGCATGCAATGCCACGCCCACAATCGTCCCCTCGCCGAAAGTTGAGCAATTGCATGCCTTAAAAGTGTCCTTTCGCCACTTTCCCCTGGCCCAATGCCCCCTCCCCAACCATTCCCACATAACCCATCCGATGACCTATAACCTACCACACGCCTATATATGTATGTCATGCCACGCCTACAAATAAGCGACGTCAATAACCAACAAAAACCCCAAAAAAACTAACACCGTACCCGATTTCTCATTCCCGTGACTTAAAGTAACAAAAAAAGCCTTTCAAAGCGTCTTTTCGGCACTTTCCTCTCACTCAATGCCCCTTCCCCACCCCCCAACCCCTTACCCAATCCTCTGATCTACAAGCTGAGACAACTTTCAAGTCCGTGCATGCAATGCCACGCCCACAATCGTCCCCTCGCCGAAAGTTGAGCAATTGCATGCCTTAAAAGTGTCCTTTCGCCACTTTCCCCTGGCCCAATGCCCCCTCCCCAACCATTCCCACATAACCCATCCGATGACCTATAACCTACCACACGCCTATATATGTATGTCATGCCACGCCTACAAATAAGCGACGTCAATAACCAACGAAAACCCCAAAAAAACTAACACCGTACCCGATTTCTCATTCCCGTGACTTAAAGTAACAAAAAAAGCCTTTCAAAGCGTCTTTTCGGCACTTTCCTCTCACTCAATGCCCCTTCCCCACCCCCCAACCCCTTACCCAATCCTCTGATCTACAAGCTGAGACAACTTTCAAGTCCGTGCATGCAATGCCACGCCCACAATCGTCCCCTCGCCGAAAGTTGAGCAATTGCATGCCTTAAAAGTGTCCTTTCGCCACTTTCCCCTGGCCCAATGCCCCCTCCCCAACCATTCCCACATAACCCATCCGATGACCTATAACCTACCACACGCCTATATATGTATGTCATGCCACGCCTACAAATAAGCGACGTCAATAACCAACAAAAACCCCAAAAAAAACTAACACCGTACCCGATTTCTCATTCCCGTGACTTAAAGTAACAAAAAAAGCCTTTCAAAGCGTCTTTTCGGCACTTTCCTCTCACTCAATGCCCCTTCCCCACCTCCCAACCCCTTACCCAATCCTCTGATCTACAAGCTGAGACAACTTTCAAGTCCGTGCATGCAATGCCACGCCCACAATCGTCCCCTCGCCGAAGGTAAGCTAATTCAATGCTTCCAAGTCACCTTTCGCCATTCTCCCCCGGCCCAATGCCCTCACCTTAACCATTCCCATATACCGCATAGGCGCATACGATGGCCTATAACCTTCTCTTTCTCCGATCTTGTTTTTTCATACTCTTCCTCTTGCCTTTTCTTCTTTACCCTATATATTTTTCCTGGCTATGTTTAACCAATCATCGGCATAATAATCGTCTCTCTCATGTCTTTTCTCTCACCTCTATTATATCTACATATTTATTTCCTTTATGTCGCCTTTCCTTGGGTGTAAGCTATGATTTTTATTTTTCATTTTCTTCTTCCCTTTTCTTCGTTATTTGTAAACTCGCTCATCTGTCCTTTAGCACTACTTCTAGGGAATGATGATCGCTACCGATTTCCACCCCTATTTTAATTCCTGTGTCTACTAGCTCCCCTTTATTATGTTTTTCTACTATAATATACGAGTAATCTGTAATGGATTTACTTAGAATTTCACTAGTATATTTATGTATGTCTTTATGTGAAAAGAGAGAGTTTGCGATCAATAGGTAATTTATTAGGAAGAAATCCAGTAATCTCCTTCCGTTGGTGTTTAGAGTCATTTCTCCATGTATTCCTATGACTCCTTTCCTTTTTTCTTTTCATTTCCCCTTCTAGAACTTAAATCGCTGGCTATGATTATCTTCCCTTTTTTCCTGTCGCATACTTCTGTCCCATAATTTATCTTTTTCTTCCTTCTTTTCGTCCTCGTTCGGTCCGTATGCTACGACTATTGTTTTGGTTTCTCCGCATTTTCCTAATTCCACCTCTAGTATTTTTTCCCTTACTACTTATAACTCTCTGATATCATTTATTTTATTATTTTTCACCTCGCAAGCTACTCCTGCTCTTGGATTAGTGCTTTCTACTACCCCTCTGTATATCATAAGGTATCCATTATCTCATTTATTACATTTTTCACCTCTTTTATTTGTTTGTGTCAGTGCTAAAATCCACATTAATTCTGTTCATTCAATAATTTCTAGTTCCTTTTCCTTTATTCCCCTCACATTGCACTTTGACTTTCCTGTCTTCTTCGTTCTGCTTTTTCTCGTGGCTACTTGTTTTTTCTTTAGCATTCTTCCCTTCTTCCTTGGATCTTTTTTGCTTTTGTTGCTATTTGATTGGTTTTATAGGATGAACTTGTGCTCTTCATTTAGGTCTCCAAAAGCTCGTTGTGTTCCCCTCGTTTGTCGAATTGTTAGGAATAGTGGTGTGTGATGTGGAAATTTTGCGTTGAGAGCGGATGTCGGTATTGGGATAATGGGGAGGTGTGTTAGATCCGGTATCGTTGAGAATCGCAGAATCTTCAGTTTTAATCTCACTGTTGCAGAGCAGTGGCAGAGGAAGTGTTCTGTATCTTCCTTTCAACATCACTTGGACAATCAATAAGTGTGAGTGTGAGACAAGTTTCAAGTCCGTGCATGCAATGCCACGCCCACAATCGTCCCCTCGCCGAAAGTTGAGCAATTGCATGCCTTAAAAGTGTCCTTTCGCCACTTTCCCCTGGCCCAATGCCCCCTCCCCAACCATTCCCACATAACCCATCCGATGACCTATAACCTACCACACGCCTATATATGTATGTCATGCCACGCCTACAAATAAGCGACGTCAATAACCAACAAAAACCCCAAAAAAACTAACACCGTACCCGATTTCTCATTCCCGTGACTTAAAGTAACAAAAAAAGCCTTTCAAAGCGTCTTTTCGGCACTTTCCTCTCACTCAATGCCCCTTCCCCACCCCCCAACCCCTTACCCAATCCTCTGATCTACAAGCTGAGACAACTTTCAAGTCCGTGCATGCAATGCCACGCCCACAATCGTCCCCTCGCCGAAAGTTGAGCAATTGCATGCCTTAAAAGTGTCCTTTCGCCACTTTCCCCTGGCCCAATGCCCCCTCCCCAACCATTCCCACATAACCCATCCGATGACCTATAACCTACCACACGCCTATATATGTATGTCATGCCACGCCTACAAATAAGCGACGTCAATAACCAACAAAAACCCCAAAAAAACTAACACCGTACCCGATTTCTCATTCCCGTGACTTAAAGTAACAAAAAAAGCCTTTCAAAGCGTCTTTTCGGCACTTTCCTCTCACTCAATGCCCCTTCCCCACCCGCCAACCCCTTACCCAATCCTCTGATCTACAAGCTGAGACAACTTTCAAGTCCGTGCATGCAATGCCACGCCCACAATCGTCCCCTCGCCGAAAGTTGAGCAATTGCATGCCTTAAAAGTGTCCTTTCGCCACTTTCCCCTGGCCCAATGCCCCCTCCCCAACCATTCCCACATAACCCATCCGATGACCTATAACCTACCACACGCCTATATATGTATGTCATGCCACGCCTACAAATAAGCGACGTCAATAACCAACAAAAACCCCAAAAAAACTAACACCGTACCCGATTTCTCATTCCCGTGACTTAAAGTAACAAAAAAAGCCTTTCAAAGCGTCTTTTCGGCACTTTCCTCTCACTCAATGCCCCTTCCCCACCCCCCAACCCCTTACCCAATCCTCTGATCTACAAGCTGAGACAACTTTCAAGTCCGTGCATGCAATGCCACGCCCACAATCGTCCCCTCGCCGAAAGTTGAGCAATTGCATGCCTTAAAAGTGTCCTTTCGCCACTTTCCCCTGGCCCAATGCCCCCTCCCCAACCATTCCCACATAACCCATCCGATGACCTATAACCTACCACACGCCTATATATGTATGTCATGCCACGCCTACAAATAAGCGACGTCAATAACCAACGAAAACCCCAAAAAAACTAACACCGTACCCGATTTCTCATTCCCGTGACTTAAAGTAACAAAAAAAGCCTTTCAAAGCGTCTTTTCGGCACTTTCCTCTCACTCAATGCCCCTTCCCCACCCCCCAACCCCTTACCCAATCCTCTGATCTACAAGCTGAGACAACTTTCAAGTCCGTGCATGCAATGCCACGCCCACAATCGTCCCCTCGCCGAAAGTTGAGCAATTGCATGCCTTAAAAGTGTCCTTTCGCCACTTTCCCCTGGCCCAATGCCCCCTCCCCAACCATTCCCACATAACCCATCCGATGACCTATAACCTACCACACGCCTATATATGTATGTCATGCCACGCCTACAAATAAGCGACGTCAATAACCAACAAAAACCCCAAAAAAACTAACACCGTACCCGATTTCTCATTCCCGTGACTTAAAGTAACAAAAAAAGCCTTTCAAAGCGTCTTTTCGGCACTTTCCTCTCACTCAATGCCCCTTCCCCACCCCCCAACCCCTTACCCAATCCTCTGATCTACAAGCTGAGACAACTTTCAAGTCCGTGCATGCAATGCCACGCCCACAATCGTCCCCTCGCCGAAAGTTGAGCAATTGCATGCCTTAAAAGTGTCCTTTCGCCACTTTCCCCTGGCCCAATGCCCCCTCCCCAACCATTCCCACATAACCCATCCGATGACCTATAACCTACCACACGCCTATATATGTATGTCATGCCACGCCTACAAATAAGCGACGTCAATAACCAACGAAAACCCCAAAAAAACTAACACCGTACCCGATTTCTCATTCCCGTGACTTAAAGTAACAAAAAAAGCCTTTCAAAGCGTCTTTTCGGCACTTTCCTCTCACTCAATGCCCCTTCCCCACCCCCCAACCCCTTACCCAATCCTCTGATCTACAAGCTGAGACAACTTTCAAGTCCGTGCATGCAATGCCACGCCCACAATCGTCCCCTCGCCGAAAGTTGAGCAATTGCATGCCTTAAAAGTGTCCTTTCGCCACTTTCCCCTGGCCCAATGCCCCCTCCCCAACCATTCCCACATAACCCATCCGATGACCTATAACCTACCACACGCCTATATATGTATGTCATGCCACGCCTACAAATAAGCGACGTCAATAACCAACAAAAACCCCAAAAAAACTAACACCGTACCCGATTTCTCATTCCCGTGACTTAAAGTAACAAAAAAAGCCTTTCAAAGCGTCTTTTCGGCACTTTCCTCTCACTCAATGCCCCTTCCCCACCCCCCAACCCCTTACCCAATCCTCTGATCTACAAGCTGAGACAACTTTCAAGTCCGTGCATGCAATGCCACGCCCACAATCGTCCCCTCGCCGAAAGTTGAGCAATTGCATGCCTTAAAAGTGTCCTTTCGCCACTTTCCCCTGGCCCAATGCCCCCTCCCCAACCATTCCCACATAACCCATCCGATGACCTATAACCTACCACACGCCTATATATGTATGTCATGCCACGCCTACAAATAAGCGACGTCAATAACCAACAAAAACCCCAAAAAAACTAACACCGTACCCGATTGCTCATTCCCGTGACTTAAAGTAACAAAAAAAGCCTTTCAAAGCGTCTTTTCGGCACTTTCCTCTCACTCAATGCCCCTTCCCCACCTCCCAACCCCTTACCCAATCCTCTGATCTACAAGCTGAGACAACTTTCAAGTCCGTGCATGCAATGCCACGCCCACAATCGTCCCCTCGCCGAAGGTAAGCAAATTCAATGCTTCCAAGTCACCTTTCGCCATTCTCCCCCGGCCCAATGCCCTCACCTTAACCATTCCCATATACCGCATAGGCGCATACGATGGCCTATAACCTTCTCTTTCTCCGATCTTGTTTTTTCATACACTTCCTTTTGCCTTTTCTTCTTTACTCTATATATTTCTCCTGGCTATGTTTAACCAATCATCGGCATAATAATCGTCTCTCTCATGTCTTTTCTCTCACCTCTATTATATCTACATATTTATTTCCTTTATGTCGCCTTTCCTTGGGTGTAAGCTATGATTTTTATTTTTCATTTTCTTCTTCCCTTTTCTTCGTTATTTGTAAACTCGCTCATCTGTCCTTAAGCACTTCTTCTAGGGAATGATGATCGCTACCGATTTCCACCCCTATTTTAATTCCTGTGTCTACTAGCTCCCCTTTATTATGTTTTTCTACTATAATATACGAGTAATCTGTAATGGATTTACTTAGAATTTCACTAGTGTATTTATGTATGTCTTTATGTGAAAAGAGAGAGTTTGCGATCAGTAGGTAATTTATTAGGAAGAAATCCAGCAATCTCCTTCCGTTGGTGTTTAGTGTCGTTTCTCCATGTATTCCTATGACTCCTTTCCTTTTTTCTTTTCATTTCCCCTTCTAGAACTTAAATCGCTGGCTATGATTATCTTCCCTTTTTTCCTGTCGCATACTTCTGTCCCATAATTTATCTTTTTCTTCCTTCTTTTCGTCCTCGTTCGGTCCGTATGCTACGACTATTGTTTTGGTTTCTCCGCATTTTCCTAATTCCACCTCTAGTATTTTTTCCCTTACTACTTATAACTCTCTGATATCATTTATTTTATTATTTTTCACCTCGCAAGCTACTCCTGCTCTTGGATTAGTGCTTTCTACTACCCCTCTGTATATCATAAGGTATCCATTATCTCATTTATTACATTTTTCACCTCTTTTATTTGTTTGTGTCAGTGCTAAAATCCACATTAATTCTGTTCATTCAATAATTTCTAGTTCCTTTTCCTTTATTCCCCTCACATTGCACTTTGACTTTCCTGTCTTCTTCGTTCTGCTTTTTCTCGTGGCTACTTGTTTTTTCTTTAGCATTCTTCCCTTCTTCCTTGGATCTTTTTTGCTTTTGTTGCTATTTGATTGGTTTTATAGGATGAACTTGTGCTCTTCATTTAGGTCTCCAAAAGCTCGTTGTGTTCCCCTCGTTTGTCGAATTGTTAGGAATAGTGGTGTGTGATGTGGAAATTTTGCGTTGAGAGCGGATGTCGGTATTGGGATAATGGGGAGGTGTGTTAGATCCGGTATCGTTGAGAATCGCAGAATCTTCAGTTTTAATCTCACTGTTGCAGAGCAGTGGCAGAGGAAGTGTTCTGTATCTTCCTTTCAACATCACTTGGACAATCAATAAGTGTGAGTGTGAGACAAGTTTCAAGTCCGTGCATGCAATGCCACGCCCACAATCGTCCCCTCGCCGAAAGTTGAGCAATTGCATGCCTTAAAAGTGTCCTTTCGCCACTTTCCCCTGGCCCAATGCCCCCTCCCCAACCATTCCCACATAACCCATCCGATGACCTATAACCTACCACACGCCTATATATGTATGTCATGCCACGCCTACAAATAAGCGACGTCAATAACCAACAAAAACCCCAAAAAAACTAACACCGTACCCGATTTCTCATTCCCGTGACTTAAAGTAACAAAAAAAGCCTTTCAAAGCGTCTTTTCGGCACTTTCCTCTCACTCAATGCCCCTTCCCCACCCCCCAACCCCTTACCCAATCCTCTGATCTACAAGCTGAGACAACTTTCAAGTCCGTGCATGCAATGCCACGCCCACAATCGTCCCCTCGCCGAAAGTTGAGCAATTGCATGCCTTAAAAGTGTCCTTTCGCCACTTTCCCCTGGCCCAATGCCCCCTCCCCAACCATTCCCACATAACCCATCCGATGACCTATAACCTACCACACGCCTATATATGTATGTCATGCCACGCCTACAAATAAGCGACGTCAATAACCAACGAAAACCCCAAAAAAACTAACACCGTACCCGATTTCTCATTCCCGTGACTTAAAGTAACAAAAAAAGCCTTTCAAAGCGTCTTTTCGGCACTTTCCTCTCACTCAATGCCCCTTCCCCACCCGCCAACCCCTTACCCAATCCTCTGATCTACAAGCTGAGACAACTTTCAAGTCCGTGCATGCAATGCCACGCCCACAATCGTCCCCTCGCCGAAAGTTGAGCAATTGCATGCCTTAAAAGTGTCCTTTCGCCACTTTCCCCTGGCCCAATGCCCCCTCCCCAACCATTCCCACATAACCCATCCGATGACCTATAACCTACCACACGCCTATATATGTATGTCATGCCACGCCTACAAATAAGCGACGTCAATAACCAACAAAAACCCCAAAAAAACTAACACCGTACCCGATTTCTCATTCCCGTGACTTAAAGTAACAAAAAAAGCCTTTCAAAGCGTCTTTTCGGCACTTTCCTCTCACTCAATGCCCCTTCCCCACCCGCCAACCCCTTACCCAATCCTCTGATCTACAAGCTGAGACAACTTTCAAGTCCGTGCATGCAATGCCACGCCCACAATCGTCCCCTCGCCGAAAGTTGAGCAATTGCATGCCTTAAAAGTGTCCTTTCGCCACTTTCCCCTGGCCCAATGCCCCCTCCCCAACCATTCCCACATAACCCATCCGATGACCTATAACCTACCACACGCCTATATATGTATGTCATGCCACGCCTACAAATAAGCGACGTCAATAACCAACAAAAACCCCAAAAAAACTAACACCGTACCCGATTTCTCATTCCCGTGACTTAAAGTAACAAAAAAAGCCTTTCAAAGCGTCTTTTCGGCACTTTCCTCTCACTCAATGCCCCTTCCCCACCCCCCAACCCCTTACCCAATCCTCTGATCTACAAGCTGAGACAACTTTCAAGTCCGTGCATGCAATGCCACGCCCACAATCGTCCCCTCGCCGAAAGTTGAGCAATTGCATGCCTTAAAAGTGTCCTTTCGCCACTTTCCCCTGGCCCAATGCCCCCTCCCCAACCATTCCCACATAACCCATCCGATGACCTATAACCTACCACACGCCTATATATGTATGTCATGCCACGCCTACAAATAAGCGACGTCAATAACCAACGAAAACCCCAAAAAAACTAACACCGTACCCGATTTCTCATTCCCGTGACTTAAAGTAACAAAAAAAGCCTTTCAAAGCGTCTTTTCGGCACTTTCCTCTCACTCAATGCCCCTTCCCCACCCCCCAACCCCTTACCCAATCCTCTGATCTACAAGCTGAGACAACTTTCAAGTCCGTGCATGCAATGCCACGCCCACAATCGTCCCCTCGCCGAAAGTTGAGCAATTGCATGCCTTAAAAGTGTCCTTTCGCCACTTTCCCCTGGCCCAATGCCCCCTCCCCAACCATTCCCACATAACCCATCCGATGACCTATAACCTACCACACGCCTATATATGTATGTCATGCCACGCCTACAAATAAGCGACGTCAATAACCAACAAAAACCCCAAAAAAACTAACACCGTACCCGATTTCTCATTCCCGTGACTTAAAGTAACAAAAAAAGCCTTTCAAAGCGTCTTTTCGGCACTTTCCTCTCACTCAATGCCCCTTCCCCACCCCCCAACCCCTTACCCAATCCTCTGATCTACAAGCTGAGACAACTTTCAAGTCCGTGCATGCAATGCCACGCCCACAATCGTCCCCTCGCCGAAAGTTGAGCAATTGCATGCCTTAAAAGTGTCCTTTCGCCACTTTCCCCTGGCCCAATGCCCCCTCCCCAACCATTCCCACATAACCCATCCGATGACCTATAACCTACCACACGCCTATATATGTATGTCATGCCACGCCTACAAATAAGCGACGTCAATAACCAACGAAAACCCCAAAAAAACTAACACCGTACCCGATTTCTCATTCCCGTGACTTAAAGTAACAAAAAAAGCCTTTCAAAGCGTCTTTTCGGCACTTTCCTCTCACTCAATGCCCCTTCCCCACCCCCCAACCCCTTACCCAATCCTCTGATCTACAAGCTGAGACAACTTTCAAGTCCGTGCATGCAATGCCACGCCCACAACCGTCCCCTCGCCGAAAGTTGAGCAATTGCATGCCTTAAAAGTGTCCTTTCGCCACTTTCCCCTGGCCCAATGCCCCCTCCCCAACCATTCCCACATAACCCATCCGATGACCTATAACCTACCACACGCCTATATATGTATGTCATGCCACGCCTACAAATAAGCGACGTCAATAACCAACAAAAACCCCAAAAAAACTAACACCGTACCCGATTTCTCATTCCCGTGACTTAAAGTAACAAAAAAAGCCTTTCAAAGCGTCTTTTCGGCACTTTCCTCTCACTCAATGCCCCTTCCCCACCCCCCCAACCCCTTACCCAATCCTCTGATCTACAAGCTGAGACAACTTTCAACTCCGTGCATGCAATGCCACGCCCACAATCGTCCCCTCGCCGAAAGTTGAGCAATTGCATGCCTTAAAAGTGTCCTTTCGCCACTTTCCCCTGGCCCAATGCCCCCTCCCCAACCATTCCCACATAACCCATCCGATGACCTATAACCTACCACACGCCTATATATGTATGTCATGCCACGCCTACAAATAAGCGACGTCAATAACCAACAAAAACCCCAAAAAAACTAACACCGTACCCGATTTCTCATTCCCGTGACTTAAAGTAACAAAAAAAGCCTTTCAAAGCGTCTTTTCGGCACTTTCCTCTCACTCAATGCCCCTTCCCCACCCCCCAACCCCTTACCCAATCCTCTGATCTACAAGCTGAGACAACTTTCAAGTCCGTGCATGCAATGCCACGCCCACAATCGTCCCCTCGCCGAAAGTTGAGCAATTGCATGCCTTAAAAGTGTCCTTTCGCCACTTTCCCCTGGCCCAATGCCCCCTCCCCAACCATTCCCACATAACCCATCCGATGACCTATAACCTACCACACGCCTATATATGTATGTCATGCCACGCCTACAAATAAGCGACGTCAATAACCAACAAAAACCCCAAAAAAACTAACACCGTACCCGATTTCTCATTCCCGTGACTTAAAGTAACAAAAAAAGCCTTTCAAAGCGTCTTTTCGGCACTTTCCTCTCACTCAATGCCCCTTCCCCACCCCCCAACCCCTTACCCAATCCTCTGATCTACAAGCTGAGACAACTTTCAAGTCCGTGCATGCAATGCCACGCCCACAATCGTCCCCTCGCCGAAAGTTGAGCAATTGCATGCCTTAAAAGTGTCCTTTCGCCACTTTCCCCTGGCCCAATGCCCCCTCCCCAACCATTCCCACATAACCCATCCGATGACCTATAACCTACCACACGCCTATATATGTATGTCATGCCACGCCTACAAATAAGCGACGTCAATAACCAACAAAAACCCCAAAAAAACTAACACCGTACCCGATTTCTCATTCCCGTGACTTAAAGTAACAAAAAAAGCCTTTCAAAGCGTCTTTTCGGCACTTTCCTCTCACTCAATGCCCCTTCCCCACCCCCCAACCCCTTACCCAATCCTCTGATCTACAAGCTGAGACAACTTTCAAGTCCGTGCATGCAATGCCACGCCCACAATCGTCCCCTCGCCGAAAGTTGAGCAATTGCATGCCTTAAAAGTGTCCTTTCGCCACTTTCCCCTGGCCCAATGCCCCCTCCCCAACCATTCCCACATAACCCATCCGATGACCTATAACCTACCACACGCCTATATATGTATGTCATGCCACGCCTACAAATAAGCGACGTCAATAACCAACAAAAACCCCAAAAAAACTAACACCGTACCCGATTTCTCATTCCCGTGACTTAAAGTAACAAAAAAAGCCTTTCAAAGCGTCTTTTCGGCACTTTCCTCTCACTCAATGCCCCTTCCCCACCCCCCAACCCCTTACCCAATCCTCTGATCTACAAGCTGAGACAACTTTCAAGTCCGTGCATGCAATGCCACGCCCACAATCGTCCCCTCGCCGAAGGTAAGCTAATTCAATGCTTCCAAGTCACCTTTCGCCATTCTCCCCCGGCCCAATGCCCTCACCTTAACCATTCCCATATACCGCATAGGCGCATACGATGGCCTATAACCTTCTCTTTCTCCGATCTTGTTTTTTCATACTCTTCCTTTTGCCTTTTCTTCTTTACTCTATATATTTCTCCTGGCTATGTTTAACCAATCATCGGCATAATAATCGTCTCTCTCATGTCTTTTCTCTCACCTCTATTATATCTACATATTTATTTCCTTTATGTCGCCTTTCCTTGGGTGTAAGCTATGATTTTTATTTTTCATTTTCTTCTTCCCTTTTCTTCGTTATTTGTAAACTCGCTCATCTGTCCTTAAGCAGCTCTTCTAGGGAATGATGATCGCTACCGATTTCCACCCCTATTTTAATTCCTGTGCCTACTAGCTTCCCTTTATTATGTTTTTCTACTATAATATACGAGTAATCTATAATGGATTTCTCGTTTCTACTTACAATTTCACTAGTGTATTTATGTATGTCTTTATGTGAAAAGAGAGAGTTTGCGATCAATAGATAATTTATTAGGAAGAAATCCAGCAATCTCCTTCCGTTGGTGTTTAGAGTCATTTCTCCATGTATTCCTATGACTCCTTCCCATTTTTTCTTTTCATTTCCCCTTCTAGAACTTAAATCGCTGGCTATGATTATCTTCCCTTTTTTCCTGTCGCATACTTTTGTCCCAGAATTTACCTTCTCCTTCCTTCTTTTCGTCCTCGTTCGGTCCGTATGCTACGACTATTGTTTTGGTTTCCCCACATTTTCCTAATTCCACCTCTAGTATTTTTTTCCTTACTACTTATAACTCTCTGATATCATTTATTTTATTATTTTTCACCTCGCAAGCTACTCCTGCTCTTGGATTAATGATTTCTACTACCCCTCTGTATACCATAAGGTATCCATTATCTCATTTATTACATTTTTCACCTCTTTTATTTGTTTGTGTCAGTGCTAAAGTCCACATTAATTCTGTTTAAGCATTCAATAATTTCTAGTTCCTTTTCCTTTATTCCCCTCACATTGCACTTTGACTTTCCTGTCTTCTTCGTTCTGCTTTTTCTCGTGGCTACTTGTTTTTTCTTTAGCATTCTTCCCTTCTTCCTTGGATCTTTTTTGCTTTTGTTGCTATTTGATTGGTTTTATAGGATGAACTTGTGCTCTTCATTTAGGTCTCCAAAAGCTCGTTGTGCTCCCCTCGTTTGTCGAATTGTTAGGAATAGTGGTGTGTGATGTGGAAATTTTGCGTTGAGAGCGGATGTCGGTATTGGGATAATGGGGAGGTGTGTTAGATCCGGTATCGTTGAGAATCGCAGTATCTTCAGTTTTAACCTCACTGTTGCAGAGCAGTGGCAGAGGAAGTGTTCTGTATCTTCCTTTCAACATCACTTGGACAATCAATAAGTGTGAGTGTGAGACAAGTTTCAAGTCCGTGCATGCAATGCCACGCCCACAATCGTCCCCTCGCCGAAAGTTGAGCAATTGCATGCCTTAAAAGTGTCCTTTCGCCACTTTCCCCTGGCCCAATGCCCCCTCCCCAACCATTCCCACATAACCCATCCGATGACCTATAACCTACCACACGCCTATATATGTATGTCATGCCACGCCTACAAATAAGCGACGTCAATAACCAACAAAAACCCCAAAAAAACTAACACCGTACCCGATTTCTCATTCCCGTGACTTAAAGTAACAAAAAAAGCCTTTCAAAGCGTCTTTTCGGCACTTTCCTCTCACTCAATGCCCCTTCCCCACCCCCCAACCCCTTACCCAATCCTCTGATCTACAAGCTGAGACAACTTTCAAGTCCGTGCATGCAATGCCACGCCCACAATCGTCCCCTCGCCGAAAGTTGAGCAATTGCATGCCTTAAAAGTGTCCTTTCGCCACTTTCCCCTGGCCCAATGCCCCCTCCCCAACCATTCCCACATAACCCATCCGATGACCTATAACCTACCACACGCCTATATATGTATGTCATGCCACGCCTACAAATAAGCGACGTCAATAACCAACAAAAACCCCAAAAAAACTAACACCGTACCCGATTTCTCATTCCCGTGACTTAAAGTAACAAAAAAAGCCTTTCAAAGCGTCTTTTCGGCACTTTCCTCTCACTCAATGCCCCTTCCCCACCCCCCAACCCCTTACCCAATCCTCTGATCTACAAGCTGAGACAACTTTCAAGTCCGTGCATGCAATGCCACGCCCACAATCGTCCCCTCGCCGAAAGTTGAGCAATTGCATGCCTTAAAAGTGTCCTTTCGCCACTTTCCCCTGGCCCAATGCCCCCTCCCCAACCATTCCCACATAACCCATCCGATGACCTATAACCTACCACACGCCTATATATGTATGTCATGCCACGCCTACAAATAAGCGACGTCAATAACCAACAAAAACCCCAAAAAAACTAACACCGTACCCGATTTCTCATTCCCGTGACTTAAAGTAACAAAAAAAGCCTTTCAAAGCGTCTTTTCGGCACTTTCCTCTCACTCAATGCCCCTTCCCCACCCCCCAACCCCTTACCCAATCCTCTGATCTACAAGCTGAGACAACTTTCAAGTCCGTGCATGCAATGCCACGCCCACAATCGTCCCCTCGCCGAAAGTTGAGCAATTGCATGCCTTAAAAGTGTCCTTTCGCCACTTTCCCCTGGCCCAATGCCCCCTCCCCAACCATTCCCACATAACCCATCCGATGACCTATAACCTACCACACGCCTATATATGTATGTCATGCCACGCCTACAAATAAGCGACGTCAATAACCAACGAAAACCCCAAAAAAACTAACACCGTACCCGATTTCTCATTCCCGTGACTTAAAGTAACAAAAAAAGCCTTTCAAAGCGTCTTTTCGGCACTTTCCTCTCACTCAATGCCCCTTCCCCACCCCCCAACCCCTTACCCAATCCTCTGATCTACAAGCTGAGACAACTTTCAAGTCCGTGCATGCAATGCCACGCCCACAATCGTCCCCTCGCCGAAAGTTGAGCAATTGCATGCCTTAAAAGTGTCCTTTCGCCACTTTCCCCTGGCCCAATGCCCCCTCCCCAACCATTCCCACATAACCCATCCGATGACCTATAACCTACCACACGCCTATATATGTATGTCATGCCACGCCTACAAATAAGCGACGTCAATAACCAACGAAAACCCCAAAAAAACTAACACCGTACCCGATTTCTCATTCCCGTGACTTAAAGTAACAAAAAAAGCCTTTCAAAGCGTCTTTTCGGCACTTTCCTCTCACTCAATGCCCCTTCCCCACCCCCCAACCCCTTACCCAATCCTCTGATCTACAAGCTGAGACAACTTTCAAGTCCGTGCATGCAATGCCACGCCCACAATCGTCCCCTCGCCGAAAGTTGAGCAATTGCATGCCTTAAAAGTGTCCTTTCGCCACTTTCCCCTGGCCCAATGCCCCCTCCCCAACCATTCCCACATAACCCATCCGATGACCTATAACCTACCACACGCCTATATATGTATGTCATGCCACGCCTACAAATAAGCGACGTCAATAACCAACGAAAACCCCAAAAAAACTAACACCGTACCCGATTTCTCATTCCCGTGACTTAAAGTAACAAAAAAAGCCTTTCAAAGCGTCTTTTCGGCACTTTCCTCTCACTCAATGCCCCTTCCCCACCCCCCAACCCCTTACCCAATCCTCTGATCTACAAGCTGAGACAACTTTCAAGTCCGTGCATGCAATGCCACGCCCACAATCGTCCCCTCGCCGAAGGTAATTAAATTCAATGCTTCCAAGTCACCTTTCGCCATTCTCCCCCGGCCCAATGCCCTCACCTTAACCATTCCCATATACCGCATAGGCGCATACGATGGCCTATAACCTTCTCTTTCTCCGATCTCGTTTTTTCATACACTTCCTTTTGCCTTTTCTTCTTTACTCTATATATTTCTCCTGGCTATGTTTAACCAATCATCGGCATAATAATCGTCTCTCTCATGTCTTTTCTCTCACCTCTATTATATCTACATATTTATTTCCTTTATGTCGCCTTTCCTTGGGTGTAAGCTATGATTTTTATTTTTCATTTTCTTCTTCCCTTTTCTTCGTTATTTGTAAACTCGCTCATCTGTCCTTAAGCACTTCTTCTAGGGAATGATGATCGCTACCGATTTCCACCCCTATTTTAATTCCTGTGCCTACTAGCTTCCCTTTATTATGTTTTTCTACTATAATATACGAGTAATCTATAATGGATTTCTCGTTTCTACTTACAATTTCACTAGTGTATTTATGTATGTCTTTATGTGAAAAGAGAGAGTTTGCGATCAATAGGTAATTTATTAGGAAGAAATCCAGTAATCTCCTTCCGTTGGTGTTTAGAGTCATTTCTCCATGTATTCCTATGACTCCTTTCCTTTTTTCTTTTCATTTCCCCTTCTAGAACTTAAATCGCTGGCTATGATTATCTTCCCTTTTTTCCTGTCGCATACTTCTGTCCCATAATTTATCTTTTTCTTCCTTCTTTTCGTCCTCGTTCGGTCCGTATGCTACGACTATTGTTTTGGTATCCCCACATTTTCCTAATTCCACCTCTAGTATTTTTTTCCTTACTACTTATAACTCTCTGATATCATTTATTTTATTATTTTTCACCTCGCAAGCTACTCCTGCTCTTGGATTAGTGCTTTCTACTACCCCTCTGTATATCATAAGGTATCCATTATCTCATTTATTACATTTTTCACCTCTTTTATTTGTTTGTGTCAGTGCTAAAGTCCACATTAATTCTGTTTAAGCATTCAATAATTTCTAGTTCCTTTTCCTTTATTCCCCTCACATTGCACTTTGACTTTCCTGTCTTCTTCGTTCTGCTTTTTCTCGTGGCTACTTGTTTTTTCTTTAGCATTCTTCCCTTCTTCCTTGGATCTTTTTTGCTTTTGTTGCTATTTGATTGGTTTTATAGGATGAACTTGTGCTCTTCATTTAGGTCTCCAAAAGCTCGTTGTGTTCCCCTCGTTTGTCGAATTGTTAGGAATAGTGGTGTGTGATGTGGAAATTTTGCGTTGAGAGCGGATGTCGGTATTGGGATAATGGGGAGGTGTGTTAGATCCGGTATCGTTGAGAATCGCAGTATCTTCAGTTTTAACCTCACTGTTGCAGAGCAGTGGCAGAGGAAGTGTTCTGTATCTTCCTTTCAACATCACTTGGACAATCAATAAGTGTGAGTGTGAGACAACTTTCAAGTCCGTGCATGCAATGCCACGCCCACAATCGTCCCCTCGCCGAAAGTTGAGCAATTGCATGCCTTAAAAGTGTCCTTTCGCCACTTTCCCCTGGCCCAATGCCCCCTCCCCAACCATTCCCACATAACCCATCCGATGACCTATAACCTACCACACGCCTATATATGTATGTCATGCCACGCCTACAAATAAGCGACGTCAATAACCAACAAAAACCCCAAAAAAACTAACACCGTACCCGATTTCTCATTCCCGTGACTTAAAGTAACAAAAAAAGCCTTTCAAAGCGTCTTTTCGGCACTTTCCTCTCACTCAATGCCCCTTCCCCACCCCCCAACCCCTTACCCAATCCTCTGATCTACAAGCTGAGACAACTTTCAAGTCCGTGCATGCAATGCCACGCCCACAATCGTCCCCTCGCCGAAAGTTGAGCAATTGCATGCCTTAAAAGTGTCCTTTCGCCACTTTCCCCTGGCCCAATGCCCCCTCCCCAACCATTCCCACATAACCCATCCGATGACCTATAACCTACCACACGCCTATATATGTATGTCATGCCACGCCTACAAATAAGCGACGTCAATAACCAACGAAAACCCCAAAAAAACTAACACCGTACCCGATTTCTCATTCCCGTGACTTAAAGTAACAAAAAAAGCCTTTCAAAGCGTCTTTTCGGCACTTTCCTCTCACTCAATGCCCCTTCCCCACCCCCCAACCCCTTACCCAATCCTCTGATCTACAAGCTGAGACAACTTTCAAGTCCGTGCATGCAATGCCACGCCCACAATCGTCCCCTCGCCGAAAGTTGAGCAATTGCATGCCTTAAAAGTGTCCTTTCGCCACTTTCCCCTGGCCCAATGCCCCCTCCCCAACCATTCCCACATAACCCATCCGATGACCTATAACCTACCACACGCCTATATATGTATGTCATGCCACGCCTACAAATAAGCGACGTCAATAACCAACAAAAACCCCAAAAAAACTAACACCGTACCCGATTTCTCATTCCCGTGACTTAAAGTAACAAAAAAAGCCTTTCAAAGCGTCTTTTCGGCACTTTCCTCTCACTCAATGCCCCTTCCCCACCCCCCAACCCCTTACCCAATCCTCTGATCTACAAGCTGAGACAACTTTCAAGTCCGTGCATGCAATGCCACGCCCACAATCGTCCCCTCGCCGAAAGTTGAGCAATTGCATGCCTTAAAAGTGTCCTTTCGCCACTTTCCCCTGGCCCAATGCCCCCTCCCCAACCATTCCCACATAACCCATCCGATGACCTATAACCTACCACACGCCTATATATGTATGTCATGCCACGCCTACAAATAAGCGACGTCAATAACCAACAAAAACCCCAAAAAAACTAACACCGTACCCGATTTCTCATTCCCGTGACTTAAAGTAACAAAAAAAGCCTTTCAAAGCGTCTTTTCGGCACTTTCCTCTCACTCAATGCCCCTTCCCCACCCCCCAACCCCTTACCCAATCCTCTGATCTACAAGCTGAGACAACTTTCAAGTCCGTGCATGCAATGCCACGCCCACAATCGTCCCCTCGCCGAAAGTTGAGCAATTGCATGCCTTAAAAGTGTCCTTTCGCCACTTTCCCCTGGCCCAATGCCCCCTCCCCAACCATTCCCACATAACCCATCCGATGACCTATAACCTACCACACGCCTATATATGTATGTCATGCCACGCCTACAAATAAGCGACGTCAATAACCAACAAAAACCCCAAAAAAACTAACACCGTACCCGATTTCTCATTCCCGTGACTTAAAGTAACAAAAAAAGCCTTTCAAAGCGTCTTTTCGGCACTTTCCTCTCACTCAATGCCCCTTCCCCACCCGCCAACCCCTTACCCAATCCTCTGATCTACAAGCTGAGACAACTTTCAAGTCCGTGCATGCAATGCCACGCCCACAATCGTCCCCTCGCCGAAAGTTGAGCAATTGCATGCCTTAAAAGTGTCCTTTCGCCACTTTCCCCTGGCCCAATGCCCCCTCCCCAACCATTCCCACATAACCCATCCGATGACCTATAACCTACCACACGCCTATATATGTATG
Organism: Blera fallax; assembly: GCA_946965025.1. Lineage (NCBI taxonomy): Eukaryota > Metazoa > Arthropoda > Insecta > Diptera > Syrphidae > Blera > Blera fallax. The sequence goes on from CAMPTQ010000026.1 coordinate 130,282, forward strand.
TCATGCCACGCCTACAAATAAGCGACGTCAATAACCAACAAAAACCCCAAAAAAACTAACACCGTACCCGATTTCTCATTCCCGTGACTTAAAGTAACAAAAAAAGCCTTTCAAAGCGTCTTTTCGGCACTTTCCTCTCACTCAATGCCCCTTCCCCACCCCCCAACCCCTTACCCAATCCTCTGATCTACAAGCTGAGACAACTTTCAAGTCCGTGCATGCAATGCCACGCCCACAATCGTCCCCTCGCCGAAAGTTGAGCAATTGCATGCCTTAAAAGTGTCCTTTCGCCACTTTCCCCTGGCCCAATGCCCCCTCCCCAACCATTCCCACATAACCCATCCGATGACCTATAACCTACCACACGCCTATATATGTATGTCATGCCACGCCTACAAATAAGCGACGTCAATAACCAACAAAAACCCCAAAAAAACTAACACCGTACCCGATTTCTCATTCCCGTGACTTAAAGTAACAAAAAAAGCCTTTCAAAGCGTCTTTTCGGCACTTTCCTCTCACTCAATGCCCCTTCCCCACCCCCCAACCCCTTACCCAATCCTCTGATCTACAAGCTGAGACAACTTTCAAGTCCGTGCATGCAATGCCACGCCCACAATCGTCCCCTCGCCGAAGGTAAGCTAATTCAATGCTTCCAAGTCACCTTTCGCCATTCTCCCCCGGCCCAATGCCCTCACCTTAACCATTCCCATATACCGCATAGGCGCATACGATGGCCTATAACCTTCTCTTTCTCCGATCTTGTTTTTTCATACACTTCCTTTTGCCTTTTCTTCTTTACTCTATATATTTCTCCTGGCTATGTTTAACCAATCATCGGCATAATAATCGTCTCTCTCATGTCTTTTCTCTCACCTCTATTATATCTACATATTTATTTCCTTTATGTCGCCTTTCCTTGGGTGTAAGCTATGATTTTTATTTTTCATTTTCTTCTTCCCTTTTCTTCGTTATTTGTAAACTCGCTCATCTGTCCTTAAGCACTTCTTCTAGGGAATGATGATCGCTACCGATTTCCACCCCTATTTTAATTCCTATGCCTACTAGCTCCCCTTTATTATGTTTTTCTAATATACGCGTAATCTGTAATGGATTTACTTAGAATTTCACTAGTGTATTTATGTATGTCTTTATGTGAAAAGAGAGAGTTTGCGATCAATAGATAATTTATTAGGAAGAAATCCAGCAATCTCCTTCCGTTGGTGTTTAGTGTCGTTTCTCCATGTATTCCTATGACTCCTTTCCTTTTTTCTTTTCATTTCCCCTTCTAGAACTTAAATCGCTGGCTATGATTATCTTCCCTTTTTTCCTGTCGCATACTTCTGTCCCATAATTTATCTTTTTCTTCCTTCTTTTCGTCCTCGTTCGGTCCGTATGCTACGACTATTGTTTTGGTTTCTCCGCATTTTCCTAATTCCACCTCTAGTATTTTTTCCCTTACTACTTATAACTCTCTGATATCATTTATTTTATTATTTTTCACCTCGCAAGCTACTCCTGCTCTTGGATTAGTGCTTTCTACTACCCCTCTGTATATCATAAGGTATCCATTATCTCATTTATTACATTTTTCACCTCTTTTATTTGTTTGTGTCAGTGCTAAAATCCACATTAATTCTGTTCATTCAATAATTTCTAGTTCCTTTTCCTTTATTCCCCTCACATTGCACTTTGACTTTCCTGTCTTCTTCGTTCTGCTTTTTCTCGTGGCTACTTGTTTTTTCTTTAGCATTCTTCCCTTCTTCCTTGGATCTTTTTTGCTTTTGTTGCTATTTGATTGGTTTTATAGGATGAACTTGTGCTCTTCATTTAGGTCTCCAAAAGCTCGTTGTGCTCCCCTCGTTTGTCGAATTGTTAGGAATAGTGGTGTGTGATGTGGAAATTTTGCGTTGAGAGCGGATGTCGGTATTGGGATAATGGGGAGGTGTGTTAGATCCGGTATCGTTGAGAATCGCAGTATCTTCAGTTTTAACCTCACTGTTGCAGAGCAGTGGCAGAGGAAGTGTTCTGTATCTTCCTTTCAACATCACTTGGACAATCAATAAGTGTGAGTGTGAGACAAGTTTCAAGTCCGTGCATGCAATGCCACGCCCACAATCGTCCCCTCGCCGAAAGTTGAGCAATTGCATGCCTTAAAAGTGTCCTTTCGCCACTTTCCCCTGGCCCAATGCCCCCTCCCCAACCATTCCCACATAACCCATCCGATGACCTATAACCTACCACACGCCTATATATGTATGTCATGCCACGCCTACAAATAAGCGACGTCAATAACCAACAAAAACCCCAAAAAAACTAACACCGTACCCGATTTCTCATTCCCGTGACTTAAAGTAACAAAAAAAGCCTTTCAAAGCGTCTTTTCGGCACTTTCCTCTCACTCAATGCCCCTTCCCCACCCCCCAACCCCTTACCCAATCCTCTGATCTACAAGCTGAGACAACTTTCAAGTCCGTGCATGCAATGCCACGCCCACAATCGTCCCCTCGCCGAAAGTTGAGCAATTGCATGCCTTAAAAGTGTCCTTTCGCCACTTTCCCCTGGCCCAATGCCCCCTCCCCAACCATTCCCACATAACCCATCCGATGACCTATAACCTACCACACGCCTATATATGTATGTCATGCCACGCCTACAAATAAGCGACGTCAATAACCAACAAAAACCCCAAAAAAACTAACACCGTACCCGATTTCTCATTCCCGTGACTTAAAGTAACAAAAAAAGCCTTTCAAAGCGTCTTTTCGGCACTTTCCTCTCACTCAATGCCCCTTCCCCACCCCCCAACCCCTTACCCAATCCTCTGATCTACAAGCTGAGACAACTTTCAAGTCCGTGCATGCAATGCCACGCCCACAATCGTCCCCTCGCCGAAAGTTGAGCAATTGCATGCCTTAAAAGTGTCCTTTCGCCACTTTCCCCTGGCCCAATGCCCCCTCCCCAACCATTCCCACATAACCCATCCGATGACCTATAACCTACCACACGCCTATATATGTATGTCATGCCACGCCTACAAATAAGCGACGTCAATAACCAACAAAAACCCCAAAAAAACTAACACCGTACCCGATTTCTCATTCCCGTGACTTAAAGTAACAAAAAAAGCCTTTCAAAGCGTCTTTTCGGCACTTTCCTCTCACTCAATGCCCCTTCCCCACCCCCCAACCCCTTACCCAATCCTCTGATCTACAAGCTGAGACAACTTTCAAGTCCGTGCATGCAATGCCACGCCCACAATCGTCCCCTCGCCGAAAGTTGAGCAATTGCATGCCTTAAAAGTGTCCTTTCGCCACTTTCCCCTGGCCCAATGCCCCCTCCCCAACCATTCCCACATAACCCATCCGATGACCTATAACCTACCACACGCCTATATATGTATGTCATGCCACGCCTACAAATAAGCGACGTCAATAACCAACAAAAACCCCAAAAAAACTAACACCGTACCCGATTTCTCATTCCCGTGACTTAAAGTAACAAAAAAAGCCTTTCAAAGCGTCTTTTCGGCACTTTCCTCTCACTCAATGCCCCTTCCCCACCCCCCAACCCCTTACCCAATCCTCTGATCTACAAGCTGAGACAACTTTCAAGTCCGTGCATGCAATGCCACGCCCACAATCGTCCCCTCGCCGAAAGTTGAGCAATTGCATGCCTTAAAAGTGTCCTTTCGCCACTTTCCCCTGGCCCAATGCCCCCTCCCCAACCATTCCCACATAACCCATCCGATGACCTATAACCTACCACACGCCTATATATGTATGTCATGCCACGCCTACAAATAAGCGACGTCAATAACCAACAAAAACCCCAAAAAAACTAACACCGTACCCGATTTCTCATTCCCGTGACTTAAAGTAACAAAAAAAGCCTTTCAAAGCGTCTTTTCGGCACTTTCCTCTCACTCAATGCCCCTTCCCCACCCCCCAACCCCTTACCCAATCCTCTGATCTACAAGCTGAGACAACTTTCAAGTCCGTGCATGCAATGCCACGCCCACAATCGTCCCCTCGCCGAAAGTTGAGCAATTGCATGCCTTAAAAGTGTCCTTTCGCCACTTTCCCCTGGCCCAATGCCCCCTCCCCAACCATTCCCACATAACCCATCCGATGACCTATAACCTACCACACGCCTATATATGTATGTCATGCCACGCCTACAAATAAGCGACGTCAATAACCAACAAAAACCCCAAAAAAACTAACACCGTACCCGATTTCTCATTCCCGTGACTTAAAGTAACAAAAAAAGCCTTTCAAAGCGTCTTTTCGGCACTTTCCTCTCACTCAATGCCCCTTCCCCACCTCCCAACCCCTTACCCAATCCTCTGATCTACAAGCTGAGACAACTTTCAAGTCCGTGCATGCAATGCCACGCCCACAATCGTCCCCTCGCCGAAAGTTGAGCAATTGCATGCCTTAAAAGTGTCCTTTCGCCACTTTCCCCTGGCCCAATGCCCCCTCCCCAACCATTCCCACATAACCCATCCGATGACCTATAACCTACCACACGCCTATATATGTATGTCATGCCACGCCTACAAATAAGCGACGTCAATAACCAACAAAAACCCCAAAAAAACTAACACCGTACCCGATTTCTCATTCCCGTGACTTAAAGTAACAAAAAAAGCCTTTCAAAGCGTCTTTTCGGCACTTTCCTCTCACTCAATGCCCCTTCCCCACCCCCCAACCCCTTACCCAATCCTCTGATCTACAAGCTGAGACAACTTTCAAGTCCGTGCATGCAATGCCACGCCCACAATCGTCCCCTCGCCGAAAGTTGAGCAATTGCATGCCTTAAAAGTGTCCTTTCGCCACTTTCCCCTGGCCCAATGCCCCCTCCCCAACCATTCCCACATAACCCATCCGATGACCTATAACCTACCACACGCCTATATATGTATGTCATGCCACGCCTACAAATAAGCGACGTCAATAACCAACAAAAACCCCAAAAAAACTAACACCGTACCCGATTTCTCATTCCCGTGACTTAAAGTAACAAAAAAAGCCTTTCAAAGCGTCTTTTCGGCACTTTCCTCTCACTCAATGCCCCTTCCCCACCCCCCAACCCCTTACCCAATCCTCTGATCTACAAGCTGAGACAACTTTCAAGTCCGTGCATGCAATGCCACGCCCACAATCGTCCCCTCGCCGAAAGTTGAGCAATTGCATGCCTTAAAAGTGTCCTTTCGCCACTTTCCCCTGGCCCAATGCCCCCTCCCCAACCATTCCCACATAACCCATCCGATGACCTATAACCTACCACACGCCTATATATGTATGTCATGCCACGCCTACAAATAAGCGACGTCAATAACCAACAAAAACCCCAAAAAAACTAACACCGTACCCGATTTCTCATTCCCGTGACTTAAAGTAACAAAAAAAGCCTTTCAAAGCGTCTTTTCGGCACTTTCCTCTCACTCAATGCCCCTTCCCCACCTCCCAACCCCTTACCCAATCCTCTGATCTACAAGCTGAGACAACTTTCAAGTCCGTGCATGCAATGCCACGCCCACAATCGTCCCCTCGCCGAAAGTTGAGCAATTGCATGCCTTAAAAGTGTCCTTTCGCCACTTTCCCCTGGCCCAATGCCCCCTCCCCAACCATTCCCACATAACCCATCCGATGACCTATATCCTACCACACGCCTATATATGTATGTCATGCCACGCCTACAAATAAGCGACGTCAATAACCAACAAAAACCCCAAAAAAACTAACACCGTACCCGATTTCTCATTCCCGTGACTTAAAGTAACAAAAAAAGCCTTTCAAAGCGTCTTTTCGGCACTTTCCTCTCACTCAATGCCCCTTCCCCACCCCCCAACCCCTTACCCAATCCTCTGATCTACAAGCTGAGACAACTTTCAAGTCCGTGCATGCAAAGCCACGCCCACAATCGTCCCCTCGCCGAAAGTTGAGCAATTGCATGCCTTAAAAGTGTCCTTTCGCCACTTTCCCCTGGCCCAATGCCCCCTCCCCAACCATTCCCACATAACCCATCCGATGACCTATAACCTACCACACGCCTATATATGTATGTCATGCCACGCCTACAAATAAGCGACGTCAATAACCAACAAAAACCCCAAAAAAACTAACACCGTACCCGATTTCTCATTCCCGTGACTTAAAGTAACAAAAAAAGCCTTTCAAAGCGTCTTTTCGGCACTTTCCTCTCACTCAATGCCCCTTCCCCACCCCCCAACCCCTTACCCAATCCTCTGATCTACAAGCTGAGACAACTTTCAAGTCCGTGCATGCAATGCCACGCCCACAATCGTCCCCTCGCCGAAAGTTGAGCAATTGCATGCCTTAAAAGTGTCCTTTCGCCACTTTCCCCTGGCCCAATGCCCCCTCCCCAACCATTCCCACATAACCCATCCGATGACCTATAACCTACCACACGCCTATATATGTATGTCATGCCACGCCTACAAATAAGCGACGTCAATAACCAACAAAAACCCCAAAAAAACTAACACCGTACCCGATTTCTCATTCCCGTGACTTAAAGTAACAAAAAAAGCCTTTCAAAGCGTCTTTTCGGCACTTTCCTCTCACTCAATGCCCCTTCCCCAGCCCCCAACCCCTTACCCAATCCTCTGATCTACAAGCTGAGACAACTTTCAAGTCCGTGCATGCAATGCCACGCCCACAATCGTCCCCTCGCCGAAAGTTGAGCAATTGCATGCCTTAAAAGTGTCCTTTCGCCACTTTCCCCTGGCCCAATGCCCCCTCCCCAACCATTCCCACATAACCCATCCGATGACCTATAACCTACCACACGCCTATATATGTATGTCATGCCACGCCTACAAATAAGCGACGTCAATAACCAACGAAAACCCCAAAAAAACTAACACCGTACCCGATTTCTCATTCCCGTGACTTAAAGTAACAAAAAAAGCCTTTCAAAGCGTCTTTTCGGCACTTTCCTCTCACTCAATGCCCCTTCCCCACCCCCCAACCCCTTACCCAATCCTCTGATCTACAAGCTGAGACAACTTTCAAGTCCGTGCATGCAATGCCACGCCCACAATCGTCCCCTCGCCGAAAGTTGAGCAATTGCATGCCTTAAAAGTGTCCTTTCGCCACTTTCCCCTGGCCCAATGCCCCCTCCCCAACCATTCCCACATAACCCATCCGATGACCTATAACCTACCACACGCCTATATATGTATGTCATGCCACGCCTACAAATAAGCGACGTCAATAACCAACAAAAACCCCAAAAAAACTAACACCGTACCCGATTTCTCATTCCCGTGACTTAAAGTAACAAAAAAAGCCTTTCAAAGCGTCTTTTCGGCACTTTCCTCTCACTCAATGCCCCTTCCCCACCCCCCAACCCCTTACCCAATCCTCTGATCTACAAGCTGAGACAACTTTCAACTCCGTGCATGCAATGCCACGCCCACAATCGTCCCCTCGCCGAAAGTTGAGCAATTGCATGCCTTAAAAGTGTCCTTTCGCCACTTTCCCCTGGCCCAATGCCCCCTCCCCAACCATTCCCACATAACCCATCCGATGACCTATAACCTACCACACGCCTATATATGTATGTCATGCCACGCCTACAAATAAGCGACGTCAATAACCAACAAAAACCCCAAAAAAACTAACACCGTACCCGATTTCTCATTCCCGTGACTTAAAGTAACAAAAAAAGCCTTTCAAAGCGTCTTTTCGGCACTTTCCTCTCACTCAATGCCCCTTCCCCACCCCCCAACCCCTTACCCAATCCTCTGATCTACAAGCTGAGACAACTTTCAAGTCCGTGCATGCAATGCCACGCCCACAATCGTCCCCTCGCCGAAAGTTGAGCAATTGCATGCCTTAAAAGTGTCCTTTCGCCACTTTCCCCTGGCCCAATGCCCCCTCCCCAACCATTCCCACATAACCCATCCGATGACCTATAACCTACCACACGCCTATATATGTATGTCATGCCACGCCTACAAATAAGCGACGTCAATAACCAACAAAAACCCCAAAAAAACTAACACCGTACCCGATTTCTCATTCCCGTGACTTAAAGTAACAAAAAAAGCCTTTCAAAGCGTCTTTTCGGCACTTTCCTCTCACTCAATGCCCCTTCCCCACCCCCCAACCCCTTACCCAATCCTCTGATCTACAAGCTGAGACAACTTTCAAGTCCGTGCATGCAATGCCACGCCCACAATCGTCCCCTCGCCGAAAGTTGAGCAATTGCATGCCTTAAAAGTGTCCTTTCGCCACTTTCCCCTGGCCCAATGCCCCCTCCCCAACCATTCCCACATAACCCATCCGATGACCTATAACCTACCACACGCCTATATATGTATGTCATGCCACGCCTACAAATAAGCGACGTCAATAACCAACAAAAACCCCAAAAAAACTAACACCGTACCCGATTTCTCATTCCCGTGACTTAAAGTAACAAAAAAAGCCTTTCAAAGCGTCTTTTCGGCACTTTCCTCTCACTCAATGCCCCTTCCCCACCCCCCAACCCCTTACCCAATCCTCTGATCTACAAGCTGAGACAACTTTCAAGTCCGTGCATGCAATGCCACGCCCACAATCGTCCCCTCGCCGAAAGTTGAGCAATTGCATGCCTTAAAAGTGTCCTTTCGCCACTTTCCCCTGGCCCAATGCCCCCTCCCCAACCATTCCCACATAACCCATCCGATGACCTATAACCTACCACACGCCTATATATGTATGTCATGCCACGCCTACAAATAAGCGACGTCAATAACCAACAAAAACCCCAAAAAAACTAACACCGTACCCGATTTCTCATTCCCGTGACTTAAAGTAACAAAAAAAGCCTTTCAAAGCGTCTTTTCGGCACTTTCCTCTCACTCAATGCCCCTTCCCCACCCCCCAACCCCTTACCCAATCCTCTGATCTACAAGCTGAGACAACTTTCAAGTCCGTGCATGCAATGCCACGCCCACAATCGTCCCCTCGCCGAAAGTTGAGCAATTGCATGCCTTAAAAGTGTCCTTTCGCCACTTTCCCCTGGCCCAATGCCCCCTCCCCAACCATTCCCACATAACCCATCCGATGACCTATAACCTACCACACGCCTATATATGTATGTCATGCCACGCCTACAAATAAGCGACGTCAATAACCAACAAAAACCCCAAAAAAACTAACACCGTACCCGATTTCTCATTCCCGTGACTTAAAGTAACAAAAAAAGCCTTTCAAAGCGTCTTTTCGGCACTTTCCTCTCACTCAATGCCCCTTCCCCACCCCCCAACCCCTTACCCAATCCTCTGATCTACAAGCTGAGACAACTTTCAAGTCCGTGCATGCAATGCCACGCCCACAATCGTCCCCTCGCCGAAAGTTGAGCAATTGCATGCCTTAAAAGTGTCCTTTCGCCACTTTCCCCTGGCCCAATGCCCCCTCCCCAACCATTCCCACATAACCCATCCGATGACCTATAACCTACCACACGCCTATATATGTATGTCATGCCACGCCTACAAATAAGCGACGTCAATAACCAACAAAAACCCCAAAAAAACTAACACCGTACCCGATTTCTCATTCCCGTGACTTAAAGTAACAAAAAAAGCCTTTCAAAGCGTCTTTTCGGCACTTTCCTCTCACTCAATGCCCCTTCCCCACCCCCCAACCCCTTACCCAATCCTCTGATCTACAAGCTGAGACAACTTTCAAGTCCGTGCATGCAATGCCACGCCCACAATCGTCCCCTCGCCGAAAGTTGAGCAATTGCATGCCTTAAAAGTGTCCTTTCGCCACTTTCCCCTGGCCCAATGCCCCCTCCCCAACCATTCCCACATAACCCATCCGATGACCTATAACCTACCACACGCCTATATATGTATGTCATGCCACGCCTACAAATAAGCGACGTCAATAACCAACGAAAACCCCAAAAAAACTAACACCGTACCCGATTTCTCATTCCCGTGACTTAAAGTAACAAAAAAAGCCTTTCAAAGCGTCTTTTCGGCACTTTCCTCTCACTCAATGCCCCTTCCCCACCCCCCAACCCCTTACCCAATCCTCTGATCTACAAGCTGAGACAACTTTCAAGTCCGTGCATGCAATGCCACGCCCACAATCGTCCCCTCGCCGAAAGTTGAGCAATTGCATGCCTTAAAAGTGTCCTTTCGCCACTTTCCCCTGGCCCAATGCCCCCTCCCCAACCATTCCCACATAACCCATCCGATGACCTATAACCTACCACACGCCTATATATGTATGTCATGCCACGCCTACAAATAAGCGACGTCAATAACCAACAAAAACCCCAAAAAAACTAACACCGTACCCGATTTCTCATTCCCGTGACTTAAAGTAACAAAAAAAGCCTTTCAAAGCGTCTTTTCGGCACTTTCCTCTCACTCAATGCCCCTTCCCCACCCCCCAACCCCTTACCCAATCCTCTGATCTACAAGCTGAGACAACTTTCAAGTCCGTGCATGCAATGCCACGCCCACAATCGTCCCCTCGCCGAAAGTTGAGCAATTGCATGCCTTAAAAGTGTCCTTTCGCCACTTTCCCCTGGCCCAATGCCCCCTCCCCAACCATTCCCACATAACCCATCCGATGACCTATAACCTACCACACGCCTATATATGTATGTCATGCCACGCCTACAAATAAGCGACGTCAATAACCAACAAAAACCCCAAAAAAACTAACACCGTACCCGATTTCTCATTCCCGTGACTTAAAGTAACAAAAAAAGCCTTTCAAAGCGTCTTTTCGGCACTTTCCTCTCACTCAATGCCCCTTCCCCACCCCCCAACCCCTTACCCAATCCTCTGATCTACAAGCTGAGACAACTTTCAAGTCCGTGCATGCAATGCCACGCCCACAATCGTCCCCTCGCCGAAAGTTGAGCAATTGCATGCCTTAAAAGTGTCCTTTCGCCACTTTCCCCTGGCCCAATGCCCCCTCCCCAACCATTCCCACATAACCCATCCGATGACCTATAACCTACCACACGCCTATATATGTATGTCATGCCACGCCTACAAATAAGCGACGTCAATAACCAACAAAAACCCCAAAAAAACTAACACCGTACCCGATTTCTCATTCCCGTGACTTAAAGTAACAAAAAAAGCCTTTCAAAGCGTCTTTTCGGCACTTTCCTCTCACTCAATGCCCCTTCCCCACCCCCCAACCCCTTACCCAATCCTCTGATCTACAAGCTGAGACAACTTTCAAGTCCGTGCATGCAATGCCACGCCCACAATCGTCCCCTCGCCGAAAGTTGAGCAATTGCATGCCTTAAAAGTGTCCTTTCGCCACTTTCCCCTGGCCCAATGCCCCCTCCCCAACCATTCCCACATAACCCATCCGATGACCTATAACCTACCACACGCCTATATATGTATGTCATGCCACGCCTACAAATAAGCGACGTCAATAACCAACAAAAACCCCAAAAAAACTAACACCGTACCCGATTTCTCATTCCCGTGACTTAAAGTAACAAAAAAAGCCTTTCAAAGCGTCTTTTCGGCACTTTCCTCTCACTCAATGCCCCTTCCCCACCCCCCAACCCCTTACCCAATCCTCTGATCTACAAGCTGAGACAACTTTCAAGTCCGTGCATGCAATGCCACGCCCACAATCGTCCCCTCGCCGAAAGTTGAGCAATTGCATGCCTTAAAAGTGTCCTTTCGCCACTTTCCCCTGGCCCAATGCCCCCTCCCCAACCATTCCCACATAACCCATCCGATGACCTATAACCTACCACACGCCTATATATGTATGTCATGCCACGCCTACAAATAAGCGACGTCAATAACCAACAAAAACCCCAAAAAAACTAACACCGTACCCGATTTCTCATTCCCGTGACTTAAAGTAACAAAAAAAGCCTTTCAAAGCGTCTTTTCGGCACTTTCCTCTCACTCAATGCCCCTTCCCCACCTCCCAACCCCTTACCCAATCCTCTGATCTACAAGCTGAGACAACTTTCAAGTCCGTGCATGCAATGCCACGCCCACAATCGTCCCCTCGCCGAAGGTAAGCAAATTCAATGCTTCCAAGTCACCTTTCGCCATTCTCCCCCGGCCCAATGCCCTCACCTTAACCATTCCCATATACCGCATAGGCGCATACGATGGCCTATAACCTTCTCTTTCTCCGATCTTGTTTTTTCATACACTTCCTTTTGCCTTTTCTTCTTTACTCTATATATTTCTCCTGGCTATGTTTAACCAATCATCGGCATAATAATCGTCTCTCTCATGTCTTTTCTCTCACCTCTATTATATCTACATATTTATTTCCTTTATGTCGCCTTTCCTTGGGTGTAAGCTATGATTTTTATTTTTCATTTTCTTCTTCCCTTTTCTTCGTTATTTGTAAACTCGCTCATCTGTCCTTAAGCAGCTCTTCTAGGGAATGATGATCGCTACCGATTTCCACCCCTATTTTAATTCCTGTGCCTACTAGCTTCCCTTTATTATGTTTTTCTACTATAATATACGAGTAATCTATAATGGATTTCTCGTTTCTACTTACAATTTCACTAGTGTATTTATGTATGTCTTTATGTGAAAAGAGAGAGTTTGCGATCAATAGATAATTTATTAGGAAGAAATCCAGCAATCTCCTTCCGTTGGTGTTTAGAGTCATTTCTCCATGTATTCCTATGACTCCTTCCCATTTTTTCTTTTCATTTCCTATTCTAGAACTTAAATCGCTGGCTATGATTATCTTCCCTTTTTTCCTGTCGCATACTTTTGTCCCAGAATTTACCTTCTCCTTCCTTCTTTTCGTCCTCGTTCGGTCCGTATGCTACGACTATTGTTTTGGTTTCTCCGCATTTTCCTAATTCCACCTCTAGTATTTTTTCGCTTACTACTTATAACTCTCTGATATCATTTATTTTATTATTTTTCACCTCGCAAGCTACTCCTGCTCTTGGATTAGTGCTTTCTACTACCCCTCTGTATATCATAAGGTATCCATTATCTCATTTATTACATTTTTCACCTCTTTTATTTGTTTGTGTCAGTGCTAAAATCCACATTAATTCTGTTCATTCAATAATTTCTAGTTCCTTTTCCTTTATTCCCCTCACATTGCACTTTGACTTTCCTGTCTTCTTCGTTCTGCTTTTTCTCGTGGCTACTTGTTTTTTCTTTAGCATTCTTCCCTTCTTCCTTGGATCTTTTTTGCTTTTGTTGCTATTTGATTGGTTTTATAGGATGAACTTGTGCTCTTCATTTAGGTCTCCAAAAGCTCGTTGTGTTCCCCTCGTTTGTCGAATTGTTAGGAATAGTGGTGTGTGATGTGGAAATTTTGCGTTGAGAGCGGATGTCGGTATTGGGATAATGGGGAGGTGTGTTAGATCCGGTATCGTTGAGAATCGCAGAATCTTCAGTTTTAACCTCACTGTTGCAGAGCAGTGGCAGAGGAAGTGTTCTGTATCTTCCTTTCAACATCACTTGGACAATCAATAAGTGTGAGTGTGAGACAAGTTTCAAGTCCGTGCATGCAATGCCACGCCCACAATCGTCCCCTCGCCGAAAGTTGAGCAATTGCATGCCTTAAAAGTGTCCTTTCGCCACTTTCCCCTGGCCCAATGCCCCCTCCCCAACCATTCCCACATAACCCATCCGATGACCTATAACCTACCACACGCCTATATATGTATGTCATGCCACGCCTACAAATAAGCGACGTCAATAACCAACAAAAACCCCAAAAAAACTAACACCGTACCCGATTTCTCATTCCCGTGACTTAAAGTAACAAAAAAAGCCTTTCAAAGCGTCTTTTCGGCACTTTCCTCTCACTCAATGCCCCTTCCCCACCTCCCAACCCCTTACCCAATCCTCTGATCTACAAGCTGAGACAACTTTCAAGTCCGTGCATGCAATGCCACGCCCACAATCGTCCCCTCGCCGAAAGTTGAGCAATTGCATGCCTTAAAAGTGTCCTTTCGCCACTTTCCCCTGGCCCAATGCCCCCTCCCCAACCATTCCCACATAACCCATCCGATGACCTATATCCTACCACACGCCTATATATGTATGTCATGCCACGCCTACAAATAAGCGACGTCAATAACCAACAAAAACCCCAAAAAAACTAACACCGTACCCGATTTCTCATTCCCGTGACTTAAAGTAACAAAAAAAGCCTTTCAAAGCGTCTTTTCGGCACTTTCCTCTCACTCAATGCCCCTTCCCCACCCCCCAACCCCTTACCCAATCCTCTGATCTACAAGCTGAGACAACTTTCAAGTCCGTGCATGCAATGCCACGCCCACAATCGTCCCCTCGCCGAAAGTTGAGCAATTGCATGCCTTAAAAGTGTCCTTTCGCCACTTTCCCCTGGCCCAATGCCCCCTCCCCAACCATTCCCACATAACCCATCCGATGACCTATAACCTACCACACGCCTATATATGTATGTCATGCCACGCCTACAAATAAGCGACGTCAATAACCAACGAAAACCCCAAAAAAACTAACACCGTACCCGATTTCTCATTCCCGTGACTTAAAGTAACAAAAAAAGCCTTTCAAAGCGTCTTTTCGGCACTTTCCTCTCACTCAATGCCCCTTCCCCACCCCCCAACCCCTTACCCAATCCTCTGATCTACAAGCTGAGACAACTTTCAAGTCCGTGCATGCAATGCCACGCCCACAATCGTCCCCTCGCCGAAAGTTGAGCAATTGCATGCCTTAAAAGTGTCCTTTCGCCACTTTCCCCTGGCCCAATGCCCCCTCCCCAACCATTCCCACATAACCCATCCGATGACCTATAACCTACCACACGCCTATATATGTATGTCATGCCACGCCTACAAATAAGCGACGTCAATAACCAACGAAAACCCCAAAAAAACTAACACCGTACCCGATTTCTCATTCCCGTGACTTAAAGTAACAAAAAAAGCCTTTCAAAGCGTCTTTTCGGCACTTTCCTCTCACTCAATGCCCCTTCCCCACCCGCCAACCCCTTACCCAATCCTCTGATCTACAAGCTGAGACAACTTTCAAGTCCGTGCATGCAATGCCACGCCCACAATCGTCCCCTCGCCGAAAGTTGAGCAATTGCATGCCTTAAAAGTGTCCTTTCGCCACTTTCCCCTGGCCCAATGCCCCCTCCCCAACCATTCCCACATAACCCATCCGATGACCTATAACCTACCACACGCCTATATATGTATGTCATGCCACGCCTACAAATAAGCGACGTCAATAACCAACAAAAACCCCAAAAAAACTAACACCGTACCCGATTTCTCATTCCCGTGACTTAAAGTAACAAAAAAAGCCTTTCAAAGCGTCTTTTCGGCACTTTCCTCTCACTCAATGCCCCTTCCCCACCCCCCAACCCCTTACCCAATCCTCTGATCTACAAGCTGAGACAACTTTCAAGTCCGTGCATGCAATGCCACGCCCACAATCGTCCCCTCGCCGAAAGTTGAGCAATTGCATGCCTTAAAAGTGTCCTTTCGCCACTTTCCCCTGGCCCAATGCCCCCTCCCCAACCATTCCCACATAACCCATCCGATGACCTATAACCTACCACACGCCTATATATGTATGTCATGCCACGCCTACAAATAAGCGACGTCAATAACCAACGAAAACCCCAAAAAAACTAACACCGTACCCGATTTCTCATTCCCGTGACTTAAAGTAACAAAAAAAGCCTTTCAAAGCGTCTTTTCGGCACTTTCCTCTCACTCAATGCCCCTTCCCCACCCCCCAACCCCTTACCCAATCCTCTGATCTACAAGCTGAGACAACTTTCAAGTCCGTGCATGCAATGCCACGCCCACAATCGTCCCCTCGCCGAAAGTTGAGCAATTGCATGCCTTAAAAGTGTCCTTTCGCCACTTTCCCCTGGCCCAATGCCCCCTCCCCAACCATTCCCACATAACCCATCCGATGACCTATAACCTACCACACGCCTATATATGTATGTCATGCCACGCCTACAAATAAGCGACGTCAATAACCAACAAAAACCCCAAAAAAACTAACACCGTACCCGATTTCTCATTCCCGTGACTTAAAGTAACAAAAAAAGCCTTTCAAAGCGTCTTTTC
Organism: Blera fallax; assembly: GCA_946965025.1. Classification (NCBI taxonomy): domain Eukaryota; kingdom Metazoa; phylum Arthropoda; class Insecta; order Diptera; family Syrphidae; genus Blera; species Blera fallax. The sequence goes on from CAMPTQ010000026.1 coordinate 146,374, forward strand.
GGCACTTTCCTCTCACTCAATGCCCCTTCCCCACCTCCCAACCCCTTACCCAATCCTCTGATCTACAAGCTGAGACAACTTTCAAGTCCGTGCATGCAATGCCACGCCCACAATCGTCCCCTCGCCGAAGGTAAGCAAATTCAATGCTTCCAAGTCACCTTTCGCCATTCTCCCCCGGCCCAATGCCCTCACCTTAACCATTCCCATATACCGCATAGGCGCATACGATGGCCTATAACCTTCTCTTTCTCCGATCTTGTTTTTTCATACACTTCCTTTTGCCTTTTCTTCTTTACTCTATATATTTCTCCTGGCTATGTTTAACCAATCATCGGCATAATAATCGTCTCTCTCATGTCTTTTCTCTCACCTCTATTATATCTACATATTTATTTCCTTTATGTCGCCTTTCCTTGGGTGTAAGCTATGATTTTTATTTTTCATTTTCTTCTTCCCTTTTCTTCGTTATTTGTAAACTCGCTCATCTGTCCTTAAGCACTTCTTCTAGGGAATGATGATCGCTACCGATTTCCACCCCTATTTTAATTCCTGTGTCTACTAGCTCCCCTTTATTATGTTTTTCTACTATAATATACGAGTAATCTGTAATGGATTTACTTAGAATTTCACTAGTGTATTTATGTATGTCTTTATGTGAAAAGAGAGAGTTTGCGATCAATAGGTAATTTATTAGGAAGAAATCCAGTAATCTCCTTCCGTTGGTGTTTAGAGTCATTTCTCCATGTATTCCTATGACTCCTTTCCTTTTTTCTTTTCATTTCCCCTTCTAGAACTTAAATCGCTGGCTATGATTATCTTCCCTTTTTTCCTGTCGCATACTTCTGTCCCATAATTTATCTTTTTCTTCCTTCTTTTCGTCCTCGTTCGGTCCGTATGCTACGACTATTGTTTTGGTTTCTCCGCATTTTCCTAATTCCACCTCTAGTATTTTTTCCCTTACTACTTATAACTCTCTGATATCATTTATTTTATTATTTTTCACCTCGCAAGCTACTCCTGCTCTTGGATTAGTGCTTTCTACTACCCCTCTGTATATCATAAGGTATCCATTATCTCATTTATTACATTTTTCACCTCTTTTATTTGTTTGTGTCAGTGCTAAAGTCCACATTAATTCTGTTTAAGCATTCAATAATTTCTAGTTCCTTTTCCTTTATTCCCCTCACATTGCACTTTGACTTTCCTGTCTTCTTCGTTCTGCTTTTTCTCGTGGCTACTTGTTTTTTCTTTAGCATTCTTCCCTTCTTCCTTGGATCTTTTTTGCTTTTGTTGCTATTTGATTGGTTTTATAGGATGAACTTGTGCTCTTCATTTAGGTCTCCAAAAGCTCGTTGTGCTCCCCTCGTTTGTCGAATTGTTAGGAATAGTGGTGTGTGATGTGGAAATTTTGCGTTGAGAGCGGATGTCGGTATTGGGATAATGGGGAGGTGTGTTAGATCCGGTATCGTTGAGAATCGCAGAATCTTCAGTTTTAATCTCACTGTTGCAGAGCAGTGGCAGAGGAAGTGTTCTGTATCTTCCTTTCAACATCACTTGGACAATCAATAAGTGTGAGTGTGAGACAAGTTTCAAGTCCGTGCATGCAATGCCACGCCCACAATCGTCCCCTCGCCGAAAGTTGAGCAATTGCATGCCTTAAAAGTGTCCTTTCGCCACTTTCCCCTGGCCCAATGCCCCCTCCCCAACCATTCCCACATAACCCATCCGATGACCTATAACCTACCACACGCCTATATATGTATGTCATGCCACGCCTACAAATAAGCGACGTCAATAACCAACAAAAACCCCAAAAAAACTAACACCGTACCCGATTTCTCATTCCCGTGACTTAAAGTAACAAAAAAAGCCTTTCAAAGCGTCTTTTCGGCACTTTCCTCTCACTCAATGCCCCTTCCCCACCCCCCAACCCCTTACCCAATCCTCTGATCTACAAGCTGAGACAACTTTCAAGTCCGTGCATGCAATGCCACGCCCACAATCGTCCCCTCGCCGAAAGTTGAGCAATTGCATGCCTTAAAAGTGTCCTTTCGCCACTTTCCCCTGGCCCAATGCCCCCTCCCCAACCATTCCCACATAACCCATCCGATGACCTATAACCTACCACACGCCTATATATGTATGTCATGCCACGCCTACAAATAAGCGACGTCAATAACCAACAAAAACCCCAAAAAAACTAACACCGTACCCGATTTCTCATTCCCGTGACTTAAAGTAACAAAAAAAGCCTTTCAAAGCGTCTTTTCGGCACTTTCCTCTCACTCAATGCCCCTTCCCCACCCCCCAACCCCTTACCCAATCCTCTGATCTACAAGCTGAGACAACTTTCAAGTCCGTGCATGCAATGCCACGCCCACAATCGTCCCCTCGCCGAAAGTTGAGCAATTGCATGCCTTAAAAGTGTCCTTTCGCCACTTTCCCCTGGCCCAATGCCCCCTCCCCAACCATTCCCACATAACCCATCCGATGACCTATAACCTACCACACGCCTATATATGTATGTCATGCCACGCCTACAAATAAGCGACGTCAATAACCAACAAAAACCCCAAAAAAACTAACACCGTACCCGATTTCTCATTCCCGTGACTTAAAGTAACAAAAAAAGCCTTTCAAAGCGTCTTTTCGGCACTTTCCTCTCACTCAATGCCCCTTCCCCACCCCCCAACCCCTTACCCAATCCTCTGATCTACAAGCTGAGACAACTTTCAAGTCCGTGCATGCAATGCCACGCCCACAATCGTCCCCTCGCCGAAAGTTGAGCAATTGCATGCCTTAAAAGTGTCCTTTCGCCACTTTCCCCTGGCCCAATGCCCCCTCCCCAACCATTCCCACATAACCCATCCGATGACCTATAACCTACCACACGCCTATATATGTATGTCATGCCACGCCTACAAATAAGCGACGTCAATAACCAACAAAAACCCCAAAAAAACTAACACCGTACCCGATTTCTCATTCCCGTGACTTAAAGTAACAAAAAAAGCCTTTCAAAGCGTCTTTTCGGCACTTTCCTCTCACTCAATGCCCCTTCCCCACCCCCCAACCCCTTACCCAATCCTCTGATCTACAAGCTGAGACAACTTTCAAGTCCGTGCATGCAATGCCACGCCCACAATCGTCCCCTCGCCGAAAGTTGAGCAATTACATGCCTTAAAAGTGTCCTTTCGCCACTTTCCCCTGGCCCAATGCCCCCTCCCCAACCATTCCCACATAACCCATCCGATGACCTATAACCTACCACACGCCTATATATGTATGTCATGCCACGCCTACAAATAAGCGACGTCAATAACCAACGAAAACCCCAAAAAAACTAACACCGTACCCGATTTCTCATTCCCGTGACTTAAAGTAACAAAAAAAGCCTTTCAAAGCGTCTTTTCGGCACTTTCCTCTCACTCAATGCCCCTTCCCCACCCCCCAACCCCTTACCCAATCCTCTGATCTACAAGCTGAGACAACTTTCAAGTCCGTGCATGCAATGCCACGCCCACAATCGTCCCCTCGCCGAAAGTTGAGCAATTGCATGCCTTAAAAGTGTCCTTTCGCCACTTTCCCCTGGCCCAATGCCCCCTCCCCAACCATTCCCACATAACCCATCCGATGACCTATAACCTACCACACGCCTATATATGTATGTCATGCCACGCCTACAAATAAGCGACGTCAATAACCAACGAAAACCCCAAAAAAACTAACACCGTACCCGATTTCTCATTCCCGTGACTTAAAGTAACAAAAAAAGCCTTTCAAAGCGTCTTTTCGGCACTTTCCTCTCACTCAATGCCCCTTCCCCACCCCCCAACCCCTTACCCAATCCTCTGATCTACAAGCTGAGACAACTTTCAAGTCCGTGCATGCAATGCCACGCCCACAATCGTCCCCTCGCCGAAAGTTGAGCAATTGCATGCCTTAAAAGTGTCCTTTCGCCACTTTCCCCTGGCCCAATGCCCCCTCCCCAACCATTCCCACATAACCCATCCGATGACCTATAACCTACCACACGCCTATATATGTATGTCATGCCACGCCTACAAATAAGCGACGTCAATAACCAACAAAAACCCCAAAAAAACTAACACCGTACCCGATTTCTCATTCCCGTGACTTAAAGTAACAAAAAAAGCCTTTCAAAGCGTCTTTTCGGCACTTTCCTCTCACTCAATGCCCCTTCCCCACCCGCCAACCCCTTACCCAATCCTCTGATCTACAAGCTGAGACAACTTTCAAGTCCGTGCATGCAATGCCACGCCCACAATCGTCCCCTCGCCGAAAGTTGAGCAATTGCATGCCTTAAAAGTGTCCTTTCGCCACTTTCCCCTGGCCCAATGCCCCCTCCCCAACCATTCCCACATAACCCATCCGATGACCTATAACCTACCACACGCCTATATATGTATGTCATGCCACGCCTACAAATAAGCGACGTCAATAACCAACAAAAACCCCAAAAAAACTAACACCGTACCCGATTTCTCATTCCCGTGACTTAAAGTAACAAAAAAAGCCTTTCAAAGCGTCTTTTCGGCACTTTCCTCTCACTCAATGCCCCTTCCCCACCCCCCAACCCCTTACCCAATCCTCTGATCTACAAGCTGAGACAACTTTCAAGTCCGTGCATGCAATGCCACGCCCACAATCGTCCCCTCGCCGAAAGTTGAGCAATTGCATGCCTTAAAAGTGTCCTTTCGCCACTTTCCCCTGGCCCAATGCCCCCTCCCCAACCATTCCCACATAACCCATCCGATGACCTATAACCTACCACACGCCTATATATGTATGTCATGCCACGCCTACAAATAAGCGACGTCAATAACCAACGAAAACCCCAAAAAAACTAACACCGTACCCGATTTCTCATTCCCGTGACTTAAAGTAACAAAAAAAGCCTTTCAAAGCGTCTTTTCGGCACTTTCCTCTCACTCAATGCCCCTTCCCCACCCCCCAACCCCTTACCCAATCCTCTGATCTACAAGCTGAGACAACTTTCAAGTCCGTGCATGCAATGCCACGCCCACAATCGTCCCCTCGCCGAAAGTTGAGCAATTGCATGCCTTAAAAGTGTCCTTTCGCCACTTTCCCCTGGCCCAATGCCCCCTCCCCAACCATTCCCACATAACCCATCCGATGACCTATAACCTACCACACGCCTATATATGTATGTCATGCCACGCCTACAAATAAGCGACGTCAATAACCAACAAAAACCCCAAAAAAACTAACACCGTACCCGATTTCTCATTCCCGTGACTTAAAGTAACAAAAAAAGCCTTTCAAAGCGTCTTTTCGGCACTTTCCTCTCACTCAATGCCCCTTCCCCACCCCCCAACCCCTTACCCAATCCTCTGATCTACAAGCTGAGACAACTTTCAAGTCCGTGCATGCAATGCCACGCCCACAATCGTCCCCTCGCCGAAAGTTGAGCAATTGCATGCCTTAAAAGTGTCCTTTCGCCACTTTCCCCTGGCCCAATGCCCCCTCCCCAACCATTCCCACATAACCCATCCGATGACCTATAACCTACCACACGCCTATATATGTATGTCATGCCACGCCTACAAATAAGCGACGTCAATAACCAACAAAAACCCCAAAAAAACTAACACCGTACCCGATTTCTCATTCCCGTGACTTAAAGTAACAAAAAAAGCCTTTCAAAGCGTCTTTTCGGCACTTTCCTCTCACTCAATGCCCCTTCCCCACCCCCCAACCCCTTACCCAATCCTCTGATCTACAAGCTGAGACAACTTTCAAGTCCGTGCATGCAATGCCACGCCCACAATCGTCCCCTCGCCGAAAGTTGAGCAATTGCATGCCTTAAAAGTGTCCTTTCGCCACTTTCCCCTGGCCCAATGCCCCCTCCCCAACCATTCCCACATAACCCATCCGATGACCTATAACCTACCACACGCCTATATATGTATGTCATGCCACGCCTACAAATAAGCGACGTCAATAACCAACAAAAACCCCAAAAAAACTAACACCGTACCCGATTTCTCATTCCCGTGACTTAAAGTAACAAAAAAAGCCTTTCAAAGCGTCTTTTCGGCACTTTCCTCTCACTCAATGCCCCTTCCCCACCCCCCAACCCCTTACCCAATCCTCTGATCTACAAGCTGAGACAACTTTCAAGTCCGTGCATGCAATGCCACGCCCACAATCGTCCCCTCGCCGAAAGTTGAGCAATTGCATGCCTTAAAAGTGTCCTTTCGCCACTTTCCCCTGGCCCAATGCCCCCTCCCCAACCATTCCCACATAACCCATCCGATGACCTATAACCTACCACACGCCTATATATGTATGTCATGCCACGCCTACAAATAAGCGACGTCAATAACCAACAAAAACCCCAAAAAACTAACACCGTACCCGATTTCTCATTCCCGTGACTTAAAGTAACAAAAAAAGCCTTTCAAAGCGTCTTTTCGGCACTTTCCTCTCACTCAATGCCCCTTCCCCACCCCCCAACCCCTTACCCAATCCTCTGATCTACAAGCTGAGACAACTTTCAAGTCCGTGCATGCAATGCCACGCCCACAATCGTCCCCTCGCCGAAAGTTGAGCAATTGCATGCCTTAAAAGTGTCCTTTCGCCACTTTCCCCTGGCCCAATGCCCCCTCCCCAACCATTCCCACATAACCCATCCGATGACCTATAACCTACCACACGCCTATATATGTATGTCATGCCACGCCTACAAATAAGCGACGTCAATAACCAACAAAAACCCCAAAAAAACTAACACCGTACCCGATTTCTCATTCCCGTGACTTAAAGTAACAAAAAAAGCCTTTCAAAGCGTCTTTTCGGCACTTTCCTCTCACTCAATGCCCCTTCCCCACCCCCCAACCCCTTACCCAATCCTCTGATCTACAAGCTGAGACAACTTTCAAGTCCGTGCATGCAATGCCACGCCCACAATCGTCCCCTCGCCGAAAGTTGAGCAATTGCATGCCTTAAAAGTGTCCTTTCGCCACTTTCCCCTGGCCCAATGCCCCCTCCCCAACCATTCCCACATAACCCATCCGATGACCTATAACCTACCACACGCCTATATATGTATGTCATGCCACGCCTACAAATAAGCGACGTCAATAACCAACAAAAACCCCAAAAAAACTAACACCGTACCCGATTTCTCATTCCCGTGACTTAAAGTAACAAAAAAAGCCTTTCAAAGCGTCTTTTCGGCACTTTCCTCTCACTCAATGCCCCTTCCCCACCTCCCAACCCCTTACCCAATCCTCTGATCTACAAGCTGAGACAACTTTCAAGTCCGTGCATGCAATGCCACGCCCACAATCGTCCCCTCGCCGAAGGTAAGCAAATTCAATGCTTCCAAGTCACCTTTCGCCATTCTCCCCCGGCCCAATGCCCTCACCTTAACCATTCCCATATACCGCATAGGCGCATACGATGGCCTATAACCTTCTCTTTCTCCGATCTTGTTTTTTCATACACTTCCTTTTGCCTTTTCTTCTTTACTCTATATATTTCTCCTGGCTATGTTTAACCAATCATCGGCATAATAATCGTCTCTCTCATGTCTTTTCTCTCACCTCTATTATATCTACATATTTATTTCCTTTATGTCGCCTTTCCTTGGGTGTAAGCTATGATTTTTATTTTTCATTTTCTTCTTCCCTTTTCTTCGTTATTTGTAAACTCGCTCATCTGTCCTTAAGCACTTCTTCTAGGGAATGATGATCGCTACCGATTTCCACCCCTATTTTAATTCCTGTGCCTACTAGCTTCCCTTTATTATGTTTTTCTACTATAATATACGAGTAATCTATAATGGATTTCTCGTTTCTACTTACAATTTCACTAGTGTATTTATGTATGTCTTTATGTGAAAAGGGAGAGTTTGCGATCAATAGGTAATTTATTAGGAAGAAATCCAGTAATCTCCTTCCGTTGGTGTTTAGAGTCATTTCTCCATGTATTCCTATGACTCCTTTCCTTTTTTCTTTTCATTTCCCCTTCTAGAACTTAAATCGCTGGCTATGATTATCTTCCCTTTTTTCCTGTCGCATACTTCTGTCCCATAATCTATCTTTTTCTTCCTTCTTTTCGTCCTCGTTCGGTCCGTATGCTACGACTATTGTTTTGGTTTCCCCACATTTTCCTAATTCCACCTCTAGTATTTTTTTCCTTACTACTTATAACTCTCTGATATCATTTATTTTATTATTTTTCACCTCGCAAGCTACTCCTGCTCTTGGATTAGTGCTTTCTACTACCCCTCTGTATATCATAAGGTATCCATTATCTCATTTATTACATTTTTCACCTCTTTTATTTGTTTGTGTCAGTGCTAAAGTCCACATTAATTCTGTTTAAGCATTCAATAATTTCTAGTTCCTTTTCCTTTATTCCCCTCACATTGCACTTTGACTTTCCTGTCTTCTTCGTTCTGCTTTTTCTCGTGGCTACTTGTTTTTTCTTTAGCATTCTTCCCTTCTTCCTTGGATCTTTTTTGCTTTTGTTGCTATTTGATTGGTTTTATAGGATGAACTTGTGCTCTTCATTTAGGTCTCCAAAAGCTCGTTGTGCTCCCCTCGTTTGTCGAATTGTTAGGAATAGTGGTGTGTGATGTGGAAATTTTGCGTTGAGAGCGGATGTCGGTATTGGGATAATGGGGAGGTGTGTTAGATCCGGTATCGTTGAGAATCGCAGAATCTTCAGTTTTAATCTCACTGTTGCAGAGCAGTGGCAGAGGAAGTGTTCTGTATCTTCCTTTCAACATCACTTGGACAATCAATAAGTGTGAGTGTGAGACAAGTTTCAAGTCCGTGCATGCAATGCCACGCCCACAATCGTCCCCTCGCCGAAAGTTGAGCAATTGCATGCCTTAAAAGTGTCCTTTCGCCACTTTCCCCTGGCCCAATGCCCCCTCCCCAACCATTCCCACATAACCCATCCGATGACCTATAACCTACCACACGCCTATATATGTATGTCATGCCACGCCTACAAATAAGCGACGTCAATAACCAACAAAAACCCCAAAAAAACTAACACCGTACCCGATTTCTCATTCCCGTGACTTAAAGTAACAAAAAAAGCCTTTCAAAGCGTCTTTTCGGCACTTTCCTCTCACTCAATGCCCCTTCCCCACCCCCCAACCCCTTACCCAATCCTCTGATCTACAAGCTGAGACAACTTTCAAGTCCGTGCATGCAATGCCACGCCCACAATCGTCCCCTCGCCGAAAGTTGAGCAATTGCATGCCTTAAAAGTGTCCTTTCGCCACTTTCCCCTGGCCCAATGCCCCCTCCCCAACCATTCCCACATAACCCATCCGATGACCTATAACCTACCACACGCCTATATATGTATGTCATGCCACGCCTACAAATAAGCGACGTCAATAACCAACAAAAACCCCAAAAAAACTAACACCGTACCCGATTTCTCATTCCCGTGACTTAAAGTAACAAAAAAAGCCTTTCAAAGCGTCTTTTCGGCACTTTCCTCTCACTCAATGCCCCTTCCCCAGCCCCCAACCCCTTACCCAATCCTCTGATCTACAAGCTGAGACAACTTTCAAGTCCGTGCATGCAATGCCACGCCCACAATCGTCCCCTCGCCGAAAGTTGAGCAATTGCATGCCTTAAAAGTGTCCTTTCGCCACTTTCCCCTGGCCCAATGCCCCCTCCCCAACCATTCCCACATAACCCATCCGATGACCTATAACCTACCACACGCCTATATATGTATGTCATGCCACGCCTACAAATAAGCGACGTCAATAACCAACAAAAACCCCAAAAAAACTAACACCGTACCCGATTTCTCATTCCCGTGACTTAAAGTAACAAAAAAAGCCTTTCAAAGCGTCTTTTCGGCACTTTCCTCTCACTCAATGCCCCTTCCCCACCCCCCAACCCCTTACCCAATCCTCTGATCTACAAGCTGAGACAACTTTCAAGTCCGTGCATGCAATGCCACGCCCACAATCGTCCCCTCGCCGAAAGTTGAGCAATTGCATGCCTTAAAAGTGTCCTTTCGCCACTTTCCCCTGGCCCAATGCCCCCTCCCCAACCATTCCCACATAACCCATCCGATGACCTATAACCTACCACACGCCTATATATGTATGTCATGCCACGCCTACAAATAAGCGACGTCAATAACCAACAAAAACCCCAAAAAAACTAACACCGTACCCGATTTCTCATTCCCGTGACTTAAAGTAACAAAAAAAGCCTTTCAAAGCGTCTTTTCGGCACTTTCCTCTCACTCAATGCCCCTTCCCCACCCCCCAACCCCTTACCCAATCCTCTGATCTACAAGCTGAGACAACTTTCAAGTCCGTGCATGCAATGCCACGCCCACAATCGTCCCCTCGCCGAAAGTTGAGCAATTGCATGCCTTAAAAGTGTCCTTTCGCCACTTTCCCCTGGCCCAATGCCCCCTCCCCAACCATTCCCACATAACCCATCCGATGACCTATAACCTACCACACGCCTATATATGTATGTCATGCCACGCCTACAAATAAGCGACGTCAATAACCAACAAAAACCCCAAAAAAACTAACACCGTACCCGATTTCTCATTCCCGTGACTTAAAGTAACAAAAAAAGCCTTTCAAAGCGTCTTTTCGGCACTTTCCTCTCACTCAATGCCCCTTCCCCACCCCCCAACCCCTTACCCAATCCTCTGATCTACAAGCTGAGACAACTTTCAAGTCCGTGCATGCAATGCCACGCCCACAATCGTCCCCTCGCCGAAAGTTGAGCAATTGCATGCCTTAAAAGTGTCCTTTCGCCACTTTCCCCTGGCCCAATGCCCCCTCCCCAACCATTCCCACATAACCCATCCGATGACCTATAACCTACCACACGCCTATATATGTATGTCATGCCACGCCTACAAATAAGCGACGTCAATAACCAACAAAAACCCCAAAAAAACTAACACCGTACCCGATTTCTCATTCCCGTGACTTAAAGTAACAAAAAAAGCCTTTCAAAGCGTCTTTTCGGCACTTTCCTCTCACTCAATGCCCCTTCCCCACCCCCCAACCCCTTACCCAATCCTCTGATCTACAAGCTGAGACAACTTTCAAGTCCGTGCATGCAATGCCACGCCCACAATCGTCCCCTCGCCGAAAGTTGAGCAATTGCATGCCTTAAAAGTGTCCTTTCGCCACTTTCCCCTGGCCCAATGCCCCCTCCCCAACCATTCCCACATAACCCATCCGATGACCTATAACCTACCACACGCCTATATATGTATGTCATGCCACGCCTACAAATAAGCGACGTCAATAACCAACAAAAACCCCAAAAAAACTAACACCGTACCCGATTTCTCATTCCCGTGACTTAAAGTAACAAAAAAAGCCTTTCAAAGCGTCTTTTCGGCACTTTCCTCTCACTCAATGCCCCATCCCCACCCCCCAACCCCTTACCCAATCCTCTGATCTACAAGCTGAGACAACTTTCAAGTCCGTGCATGCAATGCCACGCCCACAATCGTCCCCTCGCCGAAAGTTGAGCAATTGCATGCCTTAAAAGTGTCCTTTCGCCACTTTCCCCTGGCCCAATGCCCCCTCCCCAACCATTCCCACATAACCCATCCGATGACCTATAACCTACCACACGCCTATATATGTATGTCATGCCACGCCTACAAATAAGCGACGTCAATAACCAACAAAAACCCCAAAAAAACTAACACCGTACCCGATTTCTCATTCCCGTGACTTAAAGTAACAAAAAAAGCCTTTCAAAGCGTCTTTTCGGCACTTTCCTCTCACTCAATGCCCCTTCCCCACCCCCCAACCCCTTACCCAATCCTCTGATCTACAAGCTGAGACAACTTTCAAGTCCGTGCATGCAATGCCACGCCCACAATCGTCCCCTCGCCGAAAGTTGAGCAATTGCATGCCTTAAAAGTGTCCTTTCGCCACTTTCCCCTGGCCCAATGCCCCCTCCCCAACCATTCCCACATAACCCATCCGATGACCTATAACCTACCACACGCCTATATATGTATGTCATGCCACGCCTACAAATAAGCGACGTCAATAACCAACAAAAACCCCAAAAAAACTAACACCGTACCCGATTTCTCATTCCCGTGACTTAAAGTAACAAAAAAAGCCTTTCAAAGCGTCTTTTCGGCACTTTCCTCTCACTCAATGCCCCTTCCCCACCCCCCAACCCCTTACCCAATCCTCTGATCTACAAGCTGAGACAACTTTCAAGTCCGTGCATGCAATGCCACGCCCACAATCGTCCCCTCGCCGAAAGTTGAGCAATTGCATGCCTTAAAAGTGTCCTTTCGCCACTTTCCCCTGGCCCAATGCCCCCTCCCCAACCATTCCCACATAACCCATCCGATGACCTATAACCTACCACACGCCTATATATGTATGTCATGCCACGCCTACAAATAAGCGACGTCAATAACCAACAAAAACCCCAAAAAAACTAACACCGTACCCGATTTCTCATTCCCGTGACTTAAAGTAACAAAAAAAGCCTTTCAAAGCGTCTTTTCGGCACTTTCCTCTCACTCAATGCCCCTTCCCCACCCCCCAACCCCTTACCCAATCCTCTGATCTACAAGCTGAGACAACTTTCAAGTCCGTGCATGCAATGCCACGCCCACAATCGTCCCCTCGCCGAAAGTTGAGCAATTGCATGCCTTAAAAGTGTCCTTTCGCCACTTTCCCCTGGCCCAATGCCCCCTCCCCAACCATTCCCACATAACCCATCCGATGACCTATAACCTACCACACGCCTATATATGTATGTCATGCCACGCCTACAAATAAGCGACGTCAATAACCAACAAAAACCCCAAAAAAACTAACACCGTACCCGATTTCTCATTCCCGTGACTTAAAGTAACAAAAAAAGCCTTTCAAAGCGTCTTTTCGGCACTTTCCTCTCACTCAATGCCCCTTCCCCACCCCCCAACCCCTTACCCAATCCTCTGATCTACAAGCTGAGACAACTTTCAAGTCCGTGCATGCAATGCCACGCCCACAATCGTCCCCTCGCCGAAAGTTGAGCAATTGCATGCCTTAAAAGTGTCCTTTCGCCACTTTCCCCTGGCCCAATGCCCCCTCCCCAACCATTCCCACATAACCCATCCGATGACCTATAACCTACCACACGCCTATATATGTATGTCATGCCACGCCTACAAATAAGCGACGTCAATAACCAACAAAAACCCCAAAAAAACTAACACCGTACCCGATTTCTCATTCCCGTGACTTAAAGTAACAAAAAAAGCCTTTCAAAGCGTCTTTTCGGCACTTTCCTCTCACTCAATGCCCCTTCCCCACCCCCCAACCCCTTACCCAATCCTCTGATCTACAAGCTGAGACAACTTTCAAGTCCGTGCATGCAATGCCACGCCCACAATCGTCCCCTCGCCGAAAGTTGAGCAATTGCATGCCTTAAAAGTGTCCTTTCGCCACTTTCCCCTGGCCCAATGCCCCCTCCCCAACCATTCCCACATAACCCATCCGATGACCTATAACCTACCACACGCCTATATATGTATGTCATGCCACGCCTACAAATAAGCGACGTCAATAACCAACAAAAACCCCAAAAAAACTAACACCGTACCCGATTTCTCATTCCCGTGACTTAAAGTAACAAAAAAAGCCTTTCAAAGCGTCTTTTCGGCACTTTCCTCTCACTCAATGCCCCTTCCCCACCCCCCAACCCCTTACCCAATCCTCTGATCTACAAGCTGAGACAACTTTCAAGTCCGTGCATGCAATGCCACGCCCACAATCGTCCCCTCGCCGAAAGTTGAGCAATTGCATGCCTTAAAAGTGTCCTTTCGCCACTTTCCCCTGGCCCAATGCCCCCTCCCCAACCATTCCCACATAACCCATCCGATGACCTATAACCTACCACACGCCTATATATGTATGTCATGCCACGCCTACAAATAAGCGACGTCAATAACCAACAAAAACCCCAAAAAAACTAACACCGTACCCGATTTCTCATTCCCGTGACTTAAAGTAACAAAAAAAGCCTTTCAAAGCGTCTTTTCGGCACTTTCCTCTCACTCAATGCCCCTTCCCCACCCCCCAACCCCTTACCCAATCCTCTGATCTACAAGCTGAGACAACTTTCAAGTCCGTGCATGCAATGCCACGCCCACAATCGTCCCCTCGCCGAAAGTTGAGCAATTGCATGCCTTAAAAGTGTCCTTTCGCCACTTTCCCCTGGCCCAATGCCCCCTCCCCAACCATTCCCACATAACCCATCCGATGACCTATAACCTACCACACGCCTATATATGTATGTCATGCCACGCCTACAAATAAGCGACGTCAATAACCAACAAAAACCCCAAAAAAACTAACACCGTACCCGATTTCTCATTCCCGTGACTTAAAGTAACAAAAAAAGCCTTTCAAAGCGTCTTTTCGGCACTTTCCTCTCACTCAATGCCCCTTCCCCACCCCCCAACCCCTTACCCAATCCTCTGATCTACAAGCTGAGACAACTTTCAAGTCCGTGCATGCAATGCCACGCCCACAATCGTCCCCTCGCCGAAAGTTGAGCAATTGCATGCCTTAAAAGTGTCCTTTCGCCACTTTCCCCTGGCCCAATGCCCCCTCCCCAACCATTCCCACATAACCCATCCGATGACCTATAACCTACCACACGCCTATATATGTATGTCATGCCACGCCTACAAATAAGCGACGTCAATAACCAACAAAAACCCCAAAAAAACTAACACCGTACCCGATTTCTCATTCCCGTGACTTAAAGTAACAAAAAAAGCCTTTCAAAGCGTCTTTTCGGCACTTTCCTCTCACTCAATGCCCCTTCCCCACCCCCCAACCCCTTACCCAATCCTCTGATCTACAAGCTGAGACAACTTTCAAGTCCGTGCATGCAATGCCACGCCCACAATCGTCCCCTCGCCGAAAGTTGAGCAATTGCATGCCTTAAAAGTGTCCTTTCGCCACTTTCCCCTGGCCCAATGCCCCCTCCCCAACCATTCCCACATAACCCATCCGATGACCTATAACCTACCACACGCCTATATATGTATGTCATGCCACGCCTACAAATAAGCGACGTCAATAACCAACAAAAACCCCAAAAAAACTAACACCGTACCCGATTTCTCATTCCCGTGACTTAAAGTAACAAAAAAAGCCTTTCAAAGCGTCTTTTCGGCACTTTCCTCTCACTCAATGCCCCTTCCCCACCCCCCAACCCCTTACCCAATCCTCTGATCTACAAGCTGAGACAACTTTCAAGTCCGTGCATGCAATGCCACGCCCACAATCGTCCCCTCGCCGAAAGTTGAGCAATTGCATGCCTTAAAAGTGTCCTTTCGCCACTTTCCCCTGGCCCAATGCCCCCTCCCCAACCATTCCCACATAACCCATCCGATGACCTATAACCTACCACACGCCTATATATGTATGTCATGCCACGCCTACAAATAAGCGACGTCAATAACCAACAAAAACCCCAAAAAAACTAACACCGTACCCGATTTCTCATTCCCGTGACTTAAAGTAACAAAAAAAGCCTTTCAAAGCGTCTTTTCGGCACTTTCCTCTCACTCAATGCCCCTTCCCCACCCCCCAACCCCTTACCCAATCCTCTGATCTACAAGCTGAGACAACTTTCAAGTCCGTGCATGCAATGCCACGCCCACAATCGTCCCCTCGCCGAAAGTTGAGCAATTGCATGCCTTAAAAGTGTCCTTTCGCCACTTTCCCCTGGCCCAATGCCCCCTCCCCAACCATTCCCACATAACCCATCCGATGACCTATAACCTACCACACGCCTATATATGTATGTCATGCCACGCCTACAAATAAGCGACGTCAATAACCAACAAAAACCCCAAAAAAACTAACACCGTACCCGATTTCTCATTCCCGTGACTTAAAGTAACAAAAAAAGCCTTTCAAAGCGTCTTTTCGGCACTTTCCTCTCACTCAATGCCCCTTCCCCACCCCCCAACCCCTTACCCAATCCTCTGATCTACAAGCTGAGACAACTTTCAAGTCCGTGCATGCAATGCCACGCCCACAATCGTCCCCTCGCCGAAAGTTGAGCAATTGCATGCCTTAAAAGTGTCCTTTCGCCACTTTCCCCTGGCCCAATGCCCCCTCCCCAACCATTCCCACATAACCCATCCGATGACCTATAACCTACCACACGCCTATATATGTATGTCATGCCACGCCTACAAATAAGCGACGTCAATAACCAACAAAAACCCCAAAAAAACTAACACCGTACCCGATTTCTCATTCCCGTGACTTAAAGTAACAAAAAAAGCCTTTCAAAGCGTCTTTTCGGCACTTTCCTCTCACTCAATGCCCCTTCCCCACCCCCCAACCCCTTACCCAATCCTCTGATCTACAAGCTGAGACAACTTTCAAGTCCGTGCATGCAATGCCACGCCCACAATCGTCCCCTCGCCGAAAGTTGAGCAATTGCATGCCTTAAAAGTGTCCTTTCGCCACTTTCCCCTGGCCCAATGCCCCCTCCCCAACCATTCCCACATAACCCATCCGATGACCTATAACCTACCACACGCCTATATATGTATGTCATGCCACGCCTACAAATAAGCGACGTCAATAACCAACAAAAACCCCAAAAAAACTAACACCGTACCCGATTTCTCATTCCCGTGACTTAAAGTAACAAAAAAAGCCTTTCAAAGCGTCTTTTCGGCACTTTCCTCTCACTCAATGCCCCTTCCCCACCCCCCAACCCCTTACCCAATCCTCTGATCTACAAGCTGAGACAACTTTCAAGTCCGTGCATGCAATGCCACGCCCACAATCGTCCCCTCGCCGAAAGTTGAGCAATTGCATGCCTTAAAAGTGTCCTTTCGCCACTTTCCCCTGGCCCAATGCCCCCTCCCCAACCATTCCCACATAACCCATCCGATGACCTATAACCTACCACACGCCTATATATGTATGTCATGCCACGCCTACAAATAAGCGACGTCAATAACCAACAAAAACCCCAAAAAAACTAACACCGTACCCGATTTCTCATTCCCGTGACTTAAAGTAACAAAAAAAGCCTTTCAAAGCGTCTTTTCGGCACTTTCCTCTCACTCAATGCCCCTTCCCCACCCCCCAACCCCTTACCCAATCCTCTGATCTACAAGCTGAGACAACTTTCAAGTCCGTGCATGCAATGCCACGCCCACAATCGTCCCCTCGCCGAAAGTTGAGCAATTGCATGCCTTAAAAGTGTCCTTTCGCCACTTTCCCCTGGCCCAATGCCCCCTCCCCAACCATTCCCACATAACCCATCCGATGACCTATAACCTACCACACGCCTATATATGTATGTCATGCCACGCCTACAAATAAGCGACGTCAATAACCAACAAAAACCCCAAAAAAACTAACACCGTACCCGATTTCTCATTCCCGTGACTTAAAGTAACAAAAAAAGCCTTTCAAAGCGTCTTTTCGGCACTTTCCTCTCACTCAATGCCCCTTCCCCACCCCCCAACCCCTTACCCAATCCTCTGATCTACAAGCTGAGACAACTTTCAAGTCCGTGCATGCAATGCCACGCCCACAATCGTCCCCTCGCCGAAAGTTGAGCAATTGCATGCCTTAAAAGTGTCCTTTCGCCACTTTCCCCTGGCCCAATGCCCCCTCCCCAACCATTCCCACATAACCCATCCGATGACCTATAACCTACCACACGCCTATATATGTATGTCATGCCACGCCTACAAATAAGCGACGTCAATAACCAACAAAAACCCCAAAAAAACTAACACCGTACCCGATTTCTCATTCCCGTGACTTAAAGTAACAAAAAAAGCCTTTCAAAGCGTCTTTTCGGCACTTTCCTCTCACTCAATGCCCCTTCCCCAGCCCCCAACCCCTTACCCAATCCTCTGATCTACAAGCTGAGACAACTTTCAAGTCCGTGCATGCAATGCCACGCCCACAATCGTCCCCTCGCCGAAAGTTGAGCAATTGCATGCCTTAAAAGTGTCCTTTCGCCACTTTCCCCTGGCCCAATGCCCCCTCCCCAACCATTCCCACATAACCCATCCGATGACCTATAACCTACCACACGCCTATATATGTATGTCATGCCACGCCTACAAATAAGCGACGTCAATAACCAACAAAAACCCCAAAAAAACTAACACCGTACCCGATTTCTCATTCCCGTGACTTAAAGTAACAAAAAAAGCCTTTCAAAGCGTCTTTTCGGCACTTTCCTCTCACTCAATGCCCCTTCCCCATCCCCCAACCCCTTACCCAATCCTCTGATCTACAAGCTGAGACAACTTTCAAGTCCGTGCATGCAATGCCACGCCCACAATCGTCCCCTCGCCGAAAGTTGAGCAATTGCATGCCTTAAAAGTGTCCTTTCGCCACTTTCCCCTGGCCCAATGCCCCCTCCCCAACCATTCCCACATAACCCATCCGATGACCTATAACCTACCACACGCCTATATATGTATGTCATGCCACGCCTACAAATAAGCGACGTCAATAACCAACAAAAACCCCAAAAAAACTAACACCGTACCCGATTTCTCATTCCCGTGACTTAAAGTAACAAAAAAAGCCTTTCAAAGCGTCTTTTCGGCACTTTCCTCTCACTCAATGCCCCTTCCCCACCCCCCAACCCCTTACCCAATCCTCTGATCTACAAGCTGAGACAACTTTCAAGTCCGTGCATGCAATGCCACGCCCACAATCGTCCCCTCGCCGAAAGTTGAGCAATTGCATGCCTTAAAAGTGTCCTTTCGCCACTTTCCCCTGGCCCAATGCCCCCTCCCCAACCATTCCCACATAACCCATCCGATGACCTATAACCTACCACACGCCTATATATGTATGTCATGCCACGCCTACAAATAAGCGACGTCAATAACCAACAAAAACCCCAAAAAAACTAACACCGTACCCGATTTCTCATTCCCGTGACTTAAAGTAACAAAAAAAGCCTTTCAAAGCGTCTTTTCGGCACTTTCCTCTCACTCAATGCCCCTTCCCCACCCCCCAACCCCTTACCCAATCCTCTGATCTACAAGCTGAGACAACTTTCAAGTCAGTGCATGCAATGCCACGCCCACAAACGTCCCCTCGCCGAAAGTTGAGCAATTGCATGCCTTAAAAGTGTCCTTTCGCCACTTTCCCCTGGCCCAATGCCCCCTCCCCAACCATTCCCACATAACCCATCCGATGACCTATAACCTACCACACGCCTATATATGTATGTCATGCCACGCCTACAAATAAGCGACGTCAATAACCAACAAAAACCCCAAAAAAACTAACACCGTACCCGATTTCTCATTCCCGTGACTTAAAGTAACAAAAAAAGCCTTTCAAAGCGTCTTTTCGGCACTTTCCTCTCACTCAATGCCCCTTCCCCACCCCCCAACCCCTTACCCAATCCTCTGATCTACAAGCTGAGACAACTTTCAAGTCCGTGCATGCAATGCCACGCCCACAATCGTCCCCTCGCCGAAAGTTGAGCAATTGCATGCCTTAAAAGTGTCCTTTCGCCACTTTCCCCTGGCCCAATGCCCCCTCCCCAACCATTCCCACATAACCCATCCGATGACCTATAACCTACCACACGCCTATATATGTATGTCATGCCACGCCTACAAATAAGCGACGTCAATAACCAACAAAAACCCCAAAAAAACTAACACCGTACCCGATTTCTCATTCCCGTGACTTAAAGTAACAAAAAAAGCCTTTCAAAGCGTCTTTTCGGCACTTTCCTCTCACTCAATGCCCCTTCCCCAGCCCCCAACCCCTTACCCAATCCTCTGATCTACAAGCTGAGACAACTTTCAAGTCCGTGCATGCAATGCCACGCCCACAATCGTCCCCTCGCCGAAAGTTGAGCAATTGCATGCCTTAAAAGTGTCCTTTCGCCACTTTCCCCTGGCCCAATGCCCCCTCCCCAACCATTCCCACATAACCCATCCGATGACCTATAACCTACCACACGCCTATATATGTATGTCATGCCACGCCTACAAATAAGCGACGTCAATAACCAACAAAAACCCCAAAAAAACTAACACCGTACCCGATTTCTCATTCCCGTGACTTAAAGTAACAAAAAAAGCCTTTCAAAGCGTCTTTTCGGCACTTTCCTCTCACTCAATGCCCCTTCCCCACCCCCCAACCCCTTACCCAATCCTCTGATCTACAAGCTGAGACAACTTTCAAGTCCGTGCATGCAATGCCACGCCCACAATCGTCCCCTCGCCGAAAGTTGAGCAATTGCATGCCTTAAAAGTGTCCTTTCGCCACTTTCCCCTGGCCCAATGCCCCCTCCCCAACCATTCCCACATAACCCATCCGATGACCTATAACCTACCACACGCCTATATATGTATGTCATGCCACGCCTACAAATAAGCGACGTCAATAACCAACAAAAACCCCAAAAAAACTAACACCGTACCCGATTTCTCATTCCCGTGACTTAAAGTAACAAAAAAAGCCTTTCAAAGCGTCTTTTCGGCACTTTCCTCTCACTCAATGCCCCTTCCCCACCCCCCAACCCCTTACCCAATCCTCTGATCTACAAGCTGAGACAACTTTCAAGTCCGTGCATGCAATGCCACGCCCACAATCGTCCCCTCGCCGAAAGTTGAGCAATTGCATGCCTTAAAAGTGTCCTTTCGCCACTTTCCCCTGGCCCAATGCCCCCTCCCCAACCATTCCCACATAACCCATCCGATGACCTATAACCTACCACACGCCTATATATGTATGTCATGCCACGCCTACAAATAAGCGACGTCAATAACCAACAAAAACCCCAAAAAAACTAACACCGTACCCGATTTCTCATTCCCGTGACTTAAAGTAACAAAAAAAGCCTTTCAAAGCGTCTTTTCGGCACTTTCCTCTCACTCAATGCCCCTTCCCCACCCCCCAACCCCTTACCCAATCCTCTGATCTACAAGCTGAGACAACTTTCAAGTCAGTGCATGCAATGCCACGCCCACAAACGTCCCCTCGCCGAAAGTTGAGCAATTGCATGCCTTAAAAGTGTCCTTTCGCCACTTTCCCCTGGCCCAATGCCCCCTCCCCAACCATTCCCACATAACCCATCCGATGACCTATAACCTACCACACGCCTATATATGTATGTCATGCCACGCCTACAAATAAGCGACGTCAATAACCAACAAAAACCCCAAAAAAACTAACACCGTACCCGATTTCTCATTCCCGTGACTTAAAGTAACAAAAAAAGCCTTTCAAAGCGTCTTTTCGGCACTTTCCTCTCACTCAATGCCCCTTCCCCACCCCCCAACCCCTTACCCAATCCTCTGATCTACAAGCTGAGACAACTTTCAAGTCCGTGCATGCAATGCCACGCCCACAATCGTCCCCTCGCCGAAAGTTGAGCAATTGCATGCCTTAAAAGTGTCCTTTCGCCACTTTCCCCTGGCCCAATGCCCCCTCCCCAACCATTCCCACATAACCCATCCGATGACCTATAACCTACCACACGCCTATATATGTATGTCATGCCACGCCTACAAATAAGCGACGTCAATAACCAACAAAAACCCCAAAAAAACTAACACCGTACCCGATTTCTCATTCCCGTGACTTAAAGTAACAAAAAAAGCCTTTCAAAGCGTCTTTTCGGCACTTTCCTCTCACTCAATGCCCCTTCCCCACCCCCCAACCCCTTACCCAATCCTCTGATCTACAAGCTGAGACAACTTTCAAGTCCGTGCATGCAATGCCACGCCCACAATCGTCCCCTCGCCGAAAGTTGAGCAATTGCATGCCTTAAAAGTGTCCTTTCGCCACTTTCCCCTGGCCCAATGCCCCCTCCCCAACCATTCCCACATAACCCATCCGATGACCTATAACCTACCACACGCCTATATATGTATGTCATGCCACGCCTACAAATAAGCGACGTCAATAACCAACAAAAACCCCAAAAAAACTAACACCGTACCCGATTTCTCATTCCCGTGACTTAAAGTAACAAAAAAAGCCTTTCAAAGCGTCTTTTCGGCACTTTCCTCTCACTCAATGCCCCTTCCCCACCCGCCAACCCCTTACCCAATCCTCTGATCTACAAGCTGAGACAACTTTCAAGTCCGTGCATGCAATGCCACGCCCACAATCGTCCCCTCGCCGAAAGTTGAGCAATTGCATGCCTTAAAAGTGTCCTTTCGCCACTTTCCCCTGGCCCAATGCCCCCTCCCCAACCATTCCCACATAACCCATCCGATGACCTATAACCTACCACACGCCTATATATGTATGTCATGCCACGCCTACAAATAAGCGACGTCAATAACCAACAAAAACCCCAAAAAAACTAACACCGTACCCGATTTCTCATTCCCGTGACTTAAAGTAACAAAAAAAGCCTTTCAAAGCGTCTTTTCGGCACTTTCCTCTCACTCAATGCCCCTTCCCCACCCCCCAACCCCTTACCCAATCCTCTGATCTACAAGCTGAGACAACTTTCAAGTCCGTGCATGCAATGCCACGCCCACAATCGTCCCCTCGCCGAAAGTTGAGCAATTGCATGCCTTAAAAGTGTCCTTTCGCCACTTTCCCCTGGCCCAATGCCCCCTCCCCAACCATTCCCACATAACCCATCCGATGACCTATAACCTACCACACGCCTATATATGTATGTCATGCCACGCCTACAAATAAGCGACGTCAATAACCAACAAAAACCCCAAAAAAACTAACACCGTACCCGATTTCTCATTCCCGTGACTTAAAGTAACAAAAAAAGCCTTTCAAAGCGTCTTTTCGGCACTTTCCTCTCACTCAATGCCCCTTCCCCACCCCCCAACCCCTTACCCAATCCTCTGATCTACAAGCTGAGACAACTTTCAAGTCCGTGCATGCAATGCCACGCCCACAATCGTCCCCTCGCCGAAGGTAAGCTAATTCAATGCTTCCAAGTCACCTTTCGCCATTCTCCCCCGGCCCAATGCCCTCACCTTAACCATTCCCATATACCGCATAGGCGCATACGATGGCCTATAACCTTCTCTTTCTCCGATCTTGTTTTTTCATACACTTCCTTTTGCCTTTTCTTCTTTACTCTATATATTTCTCCTGGCTATGTTTAACCAATCATCGGCATAATAATCGTCTCTCTCATGTCTTTTCTCTCACCTCTATTATATCTACATATTTATTTCCTTTATGTCGCCTTTCCTTGGGTGTAAGCTATGATTTTTATTTTTCATTTTCTTCTTCCCTTTTCTTCGTTATTTGTAAACTCGCTCATCTGTCCTTAAGCAGCTCTTCTAGGGAATGATGATCGCTACCGATTTCCACCCCTATTTTAATTCCTGTGCCTACTAGCTTCCCTTTATTATGTTTTTCTACTATAATATACGAGTAATCTATAATGGATTTCTCGTTTCTACTTACAATTTCACTAGTGTATTTATGTATGTCTTTATGTGAAAAGAGAGAGTTTGCGATCAATAGATAATTTATTAGGAAGAAATCCAGCAATCTCCTTCCGTTGGTGTTTAGAGTCATTTCTCCATGTATTCCTATGACTCCTTCCCATTTTTTCTTTTCATTTCCCCTTCTAGAACTTAAATCGCTGGCTATGATTATCTTCCCTTTTTTCCTGTCGCATACTTTTGTCCCAGAATTTACCTTCTCCTTCCTTCTTTTCGTCCTCGTTCGGTCCGTATGCTACGACTATTGTTTTGGTTTCCCCACATTTTCCTAATTCCACCTCTAGTATTTTTTTCCTTACTACTTATAACTCTCTGATATCATTTATTTTATTATTTTTCACCTCGCAAGCTACTCCTGCTCTTGGATTAATGATTTCTACTACCCCTCTGTATACCATAAGGTATCCATTATCTCATTTATTACATTTTTCACCTCTTTTATTTGTTTGTGTCAGTGCTAAAGTCCACATTAATTCTGTTTAAGCATTCAATAATTTCTAGTTCCTTTTCCTTTATTCCCCTCACATTGCACTTTGACTTTCCTGTCTTCTTCGTTCTGCTTTTTCTCGTGGCTACTTGTTTTTTCTTTAGCATTCTTCCCTTCTTCCTTGGATCTTTTTTGCTTTTGTTGCTATTTGATTGGTTTTATAGGATGAACTTGTGCTCTTCATTTAGGTCTCCAAAAGCTCGTTGTGTTCCCCTCGTTTGTCGAATTGTTAGGAATAGTGGTGTGTGATGTGGAAATTTTGCGTTGAGAGCGGATGTCGGTATTGGGATAATGGGGAGGTGTGTTAGATCCGGTATCGTTGAGAATCGCAGTATCTTCAGTTTTAACCTCACTGTTGCAGAGCAGTGGCAGAGGAAGTGTTCTGTATCTTCCTTTCAACATCGCTTGGACAATCAATAAGTGTGAGTGTGAGACAAGTTTCAAGTCCGTGCATGCAATGCCACGCCCACAATCGTCCCCTCGCCGAAAGTTGAGCAATTGCATGCCTTAAAAGTGTCCTTTCGCCACTTTCCCCTGGCCCAATGCCCCCTCCCCAACCATTCCCACATAACCCATCCGATGACCTATAACCTACCACACGCCTATATATGTATGTCATGCCACGCCTACAAATAAGCGACGTCAATAACCAACAAAAACCCCAAAAAAACTAACACCGTACCCGATTTCTCATTCCCGTGACTTAAAGTAACAAAAAAAGCCTTTCAAAGCGTCTTTTCGGCACCTTCCTCTCACTCAATGCCCCTTCCCCACCCCCCAACCCCTTACCCAATCCTCTGATCTACAAGCTGAGACAACTTTCAAGTCCGTGCATGCAATGCCACGCCCACAATCGTCCCCTCGCCGAAAGTTGAGCAATTGCATGCCTTAAAAGTGTCCTTTCGCCACTTTCCCCTGGCCCAATGCCCCCTCCCCAACCATTCCCACATAACCCATCCGATGACCTATAACCTACCACACGCCTATATATGTATGTCATGCCACGCCTACAAATAAGCGACGTCAATAACCAACAAAAACCCCAAAAAAACTAACACCGTACCCGATTTCTCATTCCCGTGACTTAAAGTAACAAAAAAAGCCTTTCAAAGCGTCTTTTCGGCACTTTCCTCTCACTCAATGCCCCTTCCCCACCCCCCAACCCCTTACCCAATCCTCTGATCTACAAGCTGAGACAACTTTCAAGTCCGTGCATGCAATGCCACGCCCACAATCGTCCCCTCGCCGAAAGTTGAGCAATTGCATGCCTTAAAAGTGTCCTTTCGCCACTTTCCCCTGGCCCAATGCCCCCTCCCCAACCATTCCCACATAACCCATCCGATGACCTATAACCTACCACACGCCTATATATGTATGTCATGCCACGCCTACAAATAAGCGACGTCAATAACCAACAAAAACCCCAAAAAAACTAACACCGTACCCGATTTCTCATTCCCGTGACTTAAAGTAACAAAAAAAGCCTTTCAAAGCGTCTTTTCGGCACTTTCCTCTCACTCAATGCCCCTTCCCCACCCCCCAACCCCTTACCCAATCCTCTGATCTACAAGCTGAGACAACTTTCAAGTCCGTGCATGCAATGCCACGCCCACAATCGTCCCCTCGCCGAAAGTTGAGCAATTGCATGCCTTAAAAGTGTCCTTTCGCCACTTTCCCCTGGCCCAATGCCCCCTCCCCAACCATTCCCACATAACCCATCCGATGACCTATAACCTACCACACGCCTATATATGTATGTCATGCCACGCCTACAAATAAGCGACGTCAATAACCAACAAAAACCCCAAAAAAACTAACACCGTACCCGATTTCTCATTCCCGTGACTTAAAGTAACAAAAAAAGCCTTTCAAAGCGTCTTTTCGGCACTTTCCTCTCACTCAATGCCCCTTCCCCACCTCCCAACCCCTTACCCAATCCTCTGATCTACAAGCTGAGACAACTTTCAAGTCCGTGCATGCAATGCCACGCCCACAATCGTCCCCTCGCCGAAAGTTGAGCAATTGCATGCCTTAAAAGTGTCCTTTCGCCACTTTCCCCTGGCCCAATGCCCCCTCCCCAACCATTCCCACATAACCCATCCGATGACCTATAACCTACCACACGCCTATATATGTATGTCATGCCACGCCTACAAATAAGCGACGTCAATAACCAACAAAAACCCCAAAAAAACTAACACCGTACCCGATTTCTCATTCCCGTGACTTAAAGTAACAAAAAAAGCCTTTCAAAGCGTCTTTTCGGCACTTTCCTCTCACTCAATGCCCCTTCCCCACCCTCCAACCCCTTACCCAATCCTCTGATCTACAAGCTGAGACAACTTTCAAGTCCGTGCATGCAATGCCACGCCCACAATCGTCCCCTCGCCGAAAGTTGAGCAATTGCATGCCTTAAAAGTGTCCTTTCGCCACTTTCCCCTGGCCCAATGCCCCCTCCCCAACCATTCCCACATAACCCATCCGATGACCTATAACCTACCACACGCCTATATATGTATGTCATGCCACGCCTACAAATAAGCGACGTCAATAACCAACAAAAACCCCAAAAAAACTAACACCGTACCCGATTTCTCATTCCCGTGACTTAAAGTAACAAAAAAAGCCTTTCAAAGCGTCTTTTCGGCACTTTCCTCTCACTCAATGCCCCTTCCCCACCCCCCAACCCCTTACCCAATCCTCTGATCTACAAGCTGAGACAACTTTCAAGTCCGTGCATGCAATGCCACGCCCACAATCGTCCCCTCGCCGAAAGTTGAGCAATTGCATGCCTTAAAAGTGTCCTTTCGCCACTTTCCCCTGGCCCAATGCCCCCTCCCCAACCATTCCCACATAACCCATCCGATGACCTATAACCTACCACACGCCTATATATGTATGTCATGCCACGCCTACAAATAAGCGACGTCAATAACCAACAAAAACCCCAAAAAAACTAACACCGTACCCGATTTCTCATTCCCGTGACTTAAAGTAACAAAAAAAGCCTTTCAAAGCGTCTTTTCGGCACTTTCCTCTCACTCAATGCCCCTTCCCCACCCCCCAACCCCTTACCCAATCCTCTGATCTACAAGCTGAGACAACTTTCAAGTCCGTGCATGCAATGCCACGCCCACAATCGTCCCCTCGCCGAAAGTTGAGCAATTGCATGCCTTAAAAGTGTCCTTTCGCCACTTTCCCCTGGCCCAATGCCCCCTCCCCAACCATTCCCACATAACCCATCCGATGACCTATAACCTACCACACGCCTATATATGTATGTCATGCCACGCCTACAAATAAGCGACGTCAATAACCAACAAAAACCCCAAAAAAACTAACACCGTACCCGATTTCTCATTCCCGTGACTTAAAGTAACAAAAAAAGCCTTTCAAAGCGTCTTTTCGGCACTTTCCTCTCACTCAATGCCCCTTCCCCACCCCCCAACCCCTTACCCAATCCTCTGATCTACAAGCTGAGACAACTTTCAAGTCCGTGCATGCAATGCCACGCCCACAATCGTCCCCTCGCCGAAAGTTGAGCAATTGCATGCCTTAAAAGTGTCCTTTCGCCACTTTCCCCTGGCCCAATGCCCCCTCCCCAACCATTCCCACATAACCCATCCGATGACCTATAACCTACCACACGCCTATATATGTATGTCATGCCACGCCTACAAATAAGCGACGTCAATAACCAACAAAAACCCCAAAAAAACTAACACCGTACCCGATTTCTCATTCCCGTGACTTAAAGTAACAAAAAAAGCCTTTCAAAGCGTCTTTTCGGCACTTTCCTCTCACTCAATGCCCCTTCCCCACCTCCCAACCCCTTACCCAATCCTCTGATCTACAAGCTGAGACAACTTTCAAGTCCGTGCATGCAATGCCACGCCCACAATCGTCCCCTCGCCGAAAGTTGAGCAATTGCATGCCTTAAAAGTGTCCTTTCGCCACTTTCCCCTGGCCCAATGCCCCCTCCCCAACCATTCCCACATAACCCATCCGATGACCTATAACCTACCACACGCCTATATATGTATGTCATGCCACGCCTACAAATAAGCGACGTCAATAACCAACAAAAACCCCAAAAAAACTAACACCGTACCCGATTTCTCATTCCCGTGACTTAAAGTAACAAAAAAAGCCTTTCAAAGCGTCTTTTCGGCACTTTCCTCTCACTCAATGCCCCTTCCCCACCCCCCAACCCCTTACCCAATCCTCTGATCTACAAGCTGAGACAACTTTCAAGTCCGTGCATGCAATGCCACGCCCACAATCGTCCCCTCGCCGAAAGTTGAGCAATTGCATGCCTTAAAAGTGTCCTTTCGCCACTTTCCCCTGGCCCAATGCCCCCTCCCCAACCATTCCCACATAACCCATCCGATGACCTATAACCTACCACACGCCTATATATGTATGCCATGCCACGCCTACAAATAAGCGACGTCAATAACCAACAAAAACCCCAAAAAAACTAACACCGTACCCGATTTCTCATTCCCGTGACTTAAAGTAACAAAAAAAGCCTTTCAAAGCGTCTTTTCGGCACTTTCCTCTCACTCAATGCCCCTTCCCCACCCCCCAACCCCTTACCCAATCCTCTGATCTACAAGCTGAGACAACTTTCAAGTCCGTGCATGCAATGCCACGCCCACAATCGTCCCCTCGCCGAAAGTTGAGCAATTGCATGCCT
Organism: Blera fallax; assembly: GCA_946965025.1. Lineage (NCBI taxonomy): Eukaryota > Metazoa > Arthropoda > Insecta > Diptera > Syrphidae > Blera > Blera fallax. The sequence goes on from CAMPTQ010000026.1 coordinate 175,068, forward strand.
TAAAAGTGTCCTTTCGCCACTTTCCCCTGGCCCAATGCCCCCTCCCCAACCATTCCCACATAACCCATCCGATGACCTATAACCTACCACACGCCTATATATGTATGTCATGCCACGCCTACAAATAAGCGACGTCAATAACCAACAAAAACCCCAAAAAAACTAACACCGTACCCGATTTCTCATTCCCGTGACTTAAAGTAACAAAAAAAGCCTTTCAAAGCGTCTTTTCGGCACTTTCCTCTCACTCAATGCCCCTTCCCCACCCCCCAACCCCTTACCCAATCCTCTGATCTACAAGCTGAGACAACTTTCAAGTCCGTGCATGCAATGCCACGCCCACAATCGTCCCCTCGCCGAAAGTTGAGCAATTGCATGCCTTAAAAGTGTCCTTTCGCCACTTTCCCCTGGCCCAATGCCCCCTCCCCAACCATTCCCACATAACCCATCCGATGACCTATAACCTACCACACGCCTATATATGTATGTCATGCCACGCCTACAAATAAGCGACGTCAATAACCAACAAAAACCCCAAAAAAACTAACACCGTACCCGATTTCTCATTCCCGTGACTTAAAGTAACAAAAAAAGCCTTTCAAAGCGTCTTTTCGGCACTTTCCTCTCACTCAATGCCCCTTCCCCACCCCCCAACCCCTTACCCAATCCTCTGATCTACAAGCTGAGACAACTTTCAAGTCCGTGCATGCAATGCCACGCCCACAATCGTCCCCTCGCCGAAAGTTGAGCAATTGCATGCCTTAAAAGTGTCCTTTCGCCACTTTCCCCTGGCCCAATGCCCCCTCCCCAACCATTCCCACATAACCCATCCGATGACCTATAACCTACCACACGCCTATATATGTATGTCATGCCACGCCTACAAATAAGCGACGTCAATAACCAACAAAAACCCCAAAAAAACTAACACCGTACCCGATTTCTCATTCCCGTGACTTAAAGTAACAAAAAAAGCCTTTCAAAGCGTCTTTTCGGCACTTTCCTCTCACTCAATGCCCCTTCCCCACCCCCCAACCCCTTACCCAATCCTCTGATCTACAAGCTGAGACAACTTTCAAGTCCGTGCATGCAATGCCACGCCCACAATCGTCCCCTCGCCGAAAGTTGAGCAATTGCATGCCTTAAAAGTGTCCTTTCGCCACTTTCCCCTGGCCCAATGCCCCCTCCCCAACCATTCCCACATAACCCATCCGATGACCTATAACCTACCACACGCCTATATATGTATGTCATGCCACGCCTACAAATAAGCGACGTCAATAACCAACAAAAACCCCAAAAAAACTAACACCGTACCCGATTTCTCATTCCCGTGACTTAAAGTAACAAAAAAAGCCTTTCAAAGCGTCTTTTCGGCACTTTCCTCTCACTCAATGCCCCTTCCCCACCCCCCAACCCCTTACCCAATCCTCTGATCTACAAGCTGAGACAACTTTCAAGTCCGTGCATGCAATGCCACGCCCACAATCGTCCCCTCGCCGAAAGTTGAGCAATTGCATGCCTTAAAAGTGTCCTTTCGCCACTTTCCCCTGGCCCAATGCCCCCTCCCCAACCATTCCCACATAACCCATCCGATGACCTATAACCTACCACACGCCTATATATGTATGTCATGCCACGCCTACAAATAAGCGACGTCAATAACCAACAAAAACCCCAAAAAAACTAACACCGTACCCGATTTCTCATTCCCGTGACTTAAAGTAACAAAAAAAGCCTTTCAAAGCGTCTTTTCGGCACTTTCCTCTCACTCAATGCCCCTTCCCCACCCCCCAACCCCTTACCCAATCCTCTGATCTACAAGCTGAGACAACTTTCAAGTCCGTGCATGCAATGCCACGCCCACAATCGTCCCCTCGCCGAAAGTTGAGCAATTGCATGCCTTAAAAGTGTCCTTTCGCCACTTTCCCCTGGCCCAATGCCCCCTCCCCAACCATTCCCACATAACCCATCCGATGACCTATAACCTACCACACGCCTATATATGTATGTCATGCCACGCCTACAAATAAGCGACGTCAATAACCAACAAAAACCCCAAAAAAACTAACACCGTACCCGATTTCTCATTCCCGTGACTTAAAGTAACAAAAAAAGCCTTTCAAAGCGTCTTTTCGGCACTTTCCTCTCACTCAATGCCCCTTCCCCACCTCCCAACCCCTTACCCAATCCTCTGATCTACAAGCTGAGACAACTTTCAAGTCCGTGCATGCAATGCCACGCCCACAATCGTCCCCTCGCCGAAAGTTGAGCAATTGCATGCCTTAAAAGTGTCCTTTCGCCACTTTCCCCTGGCCCAATGCCCCCTCCCCAACCATTCCCACATAACCCATCCGATGACCTATAACCTACCACACGCCTATATATGTATGTCATGCCACGCCTACAAATAAGCGACGTCAATAACCAACGAAAACCCCAAAAAAACTAACACCGTACCCGATTTCTCATTCCCGTGACTTAAAGTAACAAAAAAAGCCTTTCAAAGCGTCTTTTCGGCACTTTCCTCTCACTCAATGCCCCTTCCCCACCCCCCAACCCCTTACCCAATCCTCTGATCTACAAGCTGAGACAACTTTCAAGTCCGTGCATGCAATGCCACGCCCACAATCGTCCCCTCGCCGAAAGTTGAGCAATTGCATGCCTTAAAAGTGTCCTTTCGCCACTTTCCCCTGGCCCAATGCCCCCTCCCCAACCATTCCCACATAACCCATCCGATGACCTATAACCTACCACACGCCTATATATGTATGTCATGCCACGCCTACAAATAAGCGACGTCAATAACCAACGAAAACCCCAAAAAAACTAACACCGTACCCGATTTCTCATTCCCGTGACTTAAAGTAACAAAAAAAGCCTTTCAAAGCGTCTTTTCGGCACTTTCCTCTCACTCAATGCCCCTTCCCCACCCCCCAACCCCTTACCCAATCCTCTGATCTACAAGCTGAGACAACTTTCAAGTCCGTGCATGCAATGCCACGCCCACAATCGTCCCCTCGCCGAAAGTTGAGCAATTGCATGCCTTAAAAGTGTCCTTTCGCCACTTTCCCCTGGCCCAATGCCCCCTCCCCAACCATTCCCACATAACCCATCCGATGACCTATAACCTACCACACGCCTATATATGTATGTCATGCCACGCCTACAAATAAGCGACGTCAATAACCAACGAAAACCCCAAAAAAACTAACACCGTACCCGATTTCTCATTCCCGTGACTTAAAGTAACAAAAAAAGCCTTTCAAAGCGTCTTTTCGGCACTTTCCTCTCACTCAATGCCCCTTCCCCACCCCCCAACCCCTTACCCAATCCTCTGATCTACAAGCTGAGACAACTTTCAAGTCCGTGCATGCAATGCCACGCCCACAATCGTCCCCTCGCCGAAAGTTGAGCAATTGCATGCCTTAAAAGTGTCCTTTCGCCACTTTCCCCTGGCCCAATGCCCCCTCCCCAACCATTCCCACATAACCCATCCGATGACCTATAACCTACCACACGCCTATATATGTATGTCATGCCACGCCTACAAATAAGCGACGTCAATAACCAACAAAAACCCCAAAAAAACTAACACCGTACCCGATTTCTCATTCCCGTGACTTAAAGTAACAAAAAAAGCCTTTCAAAGCGTCTTTTCGGCACTTTCCTCTCACTCAATGCCCCTTCCCCACCCGCCAACCCCTTACCCAATCCTCTGATCTACAAGCTGAGACAACTTTCAAGTCCGTGCATGCAATGCCACGCCCACAATCGTCCCCTCGCCGAAAGTTGAGCAATTGCATGCCTTAAAAGTGTCCTTTCGCCACTTTCCCCTGGCCCAATGCCCCCTCCCCAACCATTCCCACATAACCCATCCGATGACCTATAACCTACCACACGCCTATATATGTATGTCATGCCACGCCTACAAATAAGCGACGTCAATAACCAACAAAAACCCCAAAAAAACTAACACCGTACCCGATTGCTCATTCCCGTGACTTAAAGTAACAAAAAAAGCCTTTCAAAGCGTCTTTTCGGCACTTTCCTCTCACTCAATGCCCCTTCCCCACCTCCCAACCCCTTACCCAATCCTCTGATCTACAAGCTGAGACAACTTTCAAGTCCGTGCATGCAATGCCACGCCCACAATCGTCCCCTCGCCGAAGGTAAGCAAATTCAATGCTTCCAAGTCACCTTTCGCCATTCTCCCCCGGCCCAATGCCCTCACCTTAACCATTCCCAACATAACCCATCCGATGACCTATAACCTACCACACGCCTATATATGTATGTCATGCCACGCCTACAAATAAGCGACGTCAATAACCAACAAAAACCCCAAAAAAACTAACACCGTACCCGATTTCTCATTCCCGTGACTTAAAGTAACAAAAAAAGCCTTTCAAAGCGTCTTTTCGGCACTTTCCTCTCACTCAATGCCCCTTCCCCACCCCCCAACCCCTTACCCAATCCTCTGATCTACAAGCTGAGACAACTTTCAAGTCCGTGCATGCAATGCCACGCCCACAATCGTCCCCTCGCCGAAAGTTGAGCAATTGCATGCCTTAAAAGTGTCCTTTCGCCACTTTCCCCTGGCCCAATGCCCCCTCCCCAACCATTCCCACATAACCCATCCGATGACCTATAACCTACCACACGCCTATATATGTATGTCATGCCACGCCTACAAATAAGCGACGTCAATAACCAACAAAAACCCCAAAAAAACTAACACCGTACCCGATTTCTCATTCCCGTGACTTAAAGTAACAAAAAAAGCCTTTCAAAGCGTCTTTTCGGCACTTTCCTCTCACTCAATGCCCCTTCCCCACCCCCCAACCCCTTACCCAATCCTCTGATCTACAAGCTGAGACAACTTTCAAGTCCGTGCATGCAATGCCACGCCCACAATCGTCCCCTCGCCGAAAGTTGAGCAATTGCATGCCTTAAAAGTGTCCTTTCGCCACTTTCCCCTGGCCCAATGCCCCCTCCCCAACCATTCCCACATAACCCATCCGATGACCTATAACCTACCACACGCCTATATATGTATGTCATGCCACGCCTACAAATAAGCGACGTCAATAACCAACAAAAACCCCAAAAAAACTAACACCGTACCCGATTTCTCATTCCCGTGACTTAAAGTAACAAAAAAAGCCTTTCAAAGCGTCTTTTCGGCACTTTCCTCTCACTCAATGCCCCTTCCCCACCCTCCAACCCCTTACCCAATCCTCTGATCTACAAGCTGAGACAACTTTCAAGTCCGTGCATGCAATGCCACGCCCACAATCGTCCCCTCGCCGAAGGTAAGCTAATTCAATGCTTCCAAGTCACCTTTCGCCATTCTCCCCCGGCCCAATGCCCTCACCTTAACCATTCCCATATACCGCATAGGCGCATACGATGGCCTATAACCTTCTCTTTCTCCGATCTTGTTTTTTCATACACTTCCTTTTGCCTTTTCTTTACTCTATATATTTCTCCTGGCTATGTTTAACCAATCATCAGCATAATAATCGTCTCACTCATGTCTTTTCTTTCACCTCTATTATATCTATATATTTATTTCCTTTATGTCGCCTTTCGTTGGGTGTAAGCTATGATTTTTATTTTTCATTTTCTTCTTCCCTTTTCTTCGTTATTTGTAAACTCGCTCATCTGTCCTTAAGCACTACTTCTAGGGAATGATGATCGCTACCGATTTCCACCCCTATTTTAATTCCTGTGTCTACTAGCTCCCCTTTATTATGTTTTTCTACTATAATATACGAGTAATCTGTAATGGATTTACTTAGAATTTCACTAGTGTATTTATGTATGTCTTTATGTGAAAAGAGAGAGTTTGCGATCAATAGGTAATTTATTAGGAAGAAATCCAGTAATCTGCTTCCGTTGGTGTTTAGAGTCGTTTCTCCATGTATTCCTATGACTCCTTTCCTTTTTTCTTCTAATTTCCCCTTCTAGAACTTAAATCGCTGGCTATGATTATCTTCCCTTTTTTCCTGTCGCATACTTCTGTCCCATAATTTATCTTTTTCTTCCTTCTTTTCGTCCTCGTTCGGACCGTATGCTACGACTATTGTTTTGGTTTCTCCGCATTTTCCTAATTCCACCTCTAGTATTTTTTCGCTTACTACTTATAACTCTCTGATATCATTTATTTTATTATTTTTCACCTCGCAAGCTACTCCTGCTCTTGGATTAGTGCTTTCTACTACCCCTCTGTATATCATAAGGTATCCATTATCTCATTTATTACATTTTTCACCTCTTTTATTTGTTTGTGTCAGTGCTAAAGTCCACATTAATTCTGTTTAAGCATTCAATAATTTCTAGTTCCTTTTCCTTTATTCCCCTCACATTGCACTTTGACTTTCCTTTCTTCTTCGTTCTGCTTTTTCTCGTGGCTACTTGTTTTTTCTTTAGCATTCTTCCCTTCTTCCTTGGATCTTTTTTGCTTTTGTTGCTATTTGATTGGTTTTATATGATGAACTTGTGCTCTTCATTTAGGTCTCCAATAGCGCATACGATGGCCTATAACCTTCTCTTTCTCCGATCTTGTTTTTTCATACACTTCCTTTTGCCTTTTCTTTACTCTATATATTTCTCCTGGCTATGTTTAATCAATCATCGGCATAATAATCGTCTCTCTCATGTCTTTTCTCTCACCTCTATTATATCTACATATTTATTTCCTTTATGTCGCCTTTCTTTGGGTGTAAGCTATGATTTTTATTTTTCATTTTCTTCTTCCCTTTTCTTCGTTATTTGTAAACTCGCTCGTCTGTCCTTTAGCACTACTTCTAGGGAATGATGATCGCTACCGATTTCCACCCCTATTTTAATTCCTATGCCTACTAGCTCCCCTTTATTATGTTTTTCTAATATACGCGTAATCTGTAATGGATTTACTTAGAATTTCA